>OMLB01012637.1:8199-25186 GCA_900302555.1 Myripristis jacobus | reverse complement strand
AATATAATACATATAAATTAGATCATTTTCTCGTGAACAGGTGTATGTTCACACCAATGTGAAAACAATGTGTTGGTGGATTTCATAACTTCTTTGCGATCCCGTTTCTCCCTATCAGTCTCTATCACTCTCTGCATTCACAATTATTTACAAAGAACATTAGTATTTATTCTTTGTCTCATTTTATTTATGTATGGCTTATTTGATAGGGACGGATGCAGTGTACACAGATAACAGTTACCGATGCAAGTATCATAGTGTTGAAAGCTGTGGCTAATTTGCAGCACCCGTCTACAGCAGAGGTCAAAGACAGCCAAATATAACAGTGAATAAAGCAACATTACAGGCCAACAAAAACACCAGTCATTTTCTGAAAGTGTCTTGATTTTTGTTGTGGCCCTTTTCTGTGTTTCCCTTTGCCCCACCTCTCTTTGTGTATCCATCCACAGAGCAAAGGCTCTATTTTCTCAGATTTTCATGTCAACATGTTTGTGACACAGACATATTAAAACCATGTGTTGATTTGATTTTCCACTGGAAGATGCCCTATTGACACTGAAAGCAATGAAGCCTTTCTCATTAATAGCAGAGCAAATGCCATTTGCATTAACCACCATTGTGATGGATTTTTATTGTCAAACATGCATGAATTCCATTCCTGCTTAATCAAATATTTATTCAAATGCTGTGTTCTTGAAATAGTGCAATAGTTAACGCTTCACTTAGTGGGGAAATATTGATTAATACTCCTTGGTTCATTTGCATGCAGCCTACTGTGTCTTGACTGGCGCAGATGAAATTTTTACTGAACCCTGTGAGCTGATGGTGGCACAATTCATCATGTAAATAAATGCATCAACATTACAAAGTTGTTTTCACAGAATACATTCATAACATGAATATATTAACTGAACTTACAGTGTCACTTTTGTTTGCACTATGCTTGTCAAATTACCTGTCTGCTTCATTCTTTATACAAGATGTGCTCTCAGTGGTGCGGGCATCCTTCATCCACAGCTGCTCCGAGATCTCGAATTAGAATCCAGACGGGACACCTATTTTCTCGGCTCAGCCGGCCCGTCTCCCCTCCCTGGTGGTGCGGTGACGTGAATGTCTTATGAGTCCTGTGATAGCGAGGATACAATAACTCCCTCCTTCTAGGTCAGGGCTGGTCCCTCTGTTGAAAGAGCCACTGCCTTGTCACAGTGTTGCTGATGGATGGGCAGGTCAGAACCATCAGTCAAGCTGAGACCTGCGCCTGCCAAAGGCCTCAGACCTTCTAGATCACTATCCATTAGTCACATCAGCCTCTTGGTCACAGCCTGTTTGGTCTAGCATTTTTGGTCCAAAGAAGGTCTTGTGGAGTCGGGCAAAAGCCATACGGTTCAAACATACCGGGATGTATGTTTCAGGAAATTATAAAATGATGCAACATGAGTCATTCGTTTTATTTTGCTGAATACAGCTACCACTGTCAGCTTTAAGTGGCGACACTATACAGTGTTTCCCATCAGTTTGGTCTTCTGTCTATCCCATCATGTCAAAACTAAGTGGAGCAACCCAATGTTTTTCTGTCAACAACTGTTGTTATCCTTTGCCATGCGTTCCACTGACACTCTGCACAGTGAGCTGAATAGCGCAGGTGGAGCAACCTGATGTCAGATTGACAGCGTCATAAATAATAGAACCAAGTGGGGCGATCCAGAGAATAGCCTGCCCTGCAGCATTCACACAGCCCAGGGACAGCCAGCCACCTAAGAGTGATGAGAAGAGCCCAGGAGCCCAAGGACACTCAACTAATGGTACACCATAACCAATGCTACTGTCACACATCTCAATCAAGCCCCACACATACACACACACAAATGCAAGGAAAAGCTATCCCATCATGTACATTTCGTCCGGAGGTGCATTAAGAGTCCCTCCAGCTCAAACATTATCCGCGCTCATGACCTCATGGCTGAAGAAGATAAAGTGACGCCTCAAGACGAAAAAACAAGCATAAAGCAATGGTGATAAAGGAGAGACTGGTCAGTGTTCAATAAGAGTCCTTGAGAGGGAATCCTGCTCTGTGATCATTAGAAGGTCTGTGTAGTCCCGTCCAGATGGAGCTGTCACAATGAAACATGCCTACGCGTGTCCTCACTGTCTGTGGGATCCACTGCCCTGGGCTAAAGAAGAGACGGAAAACCAACATCGCCTTGTGCCACAGCATTTGCTCGTATTGAGAGCATAATGAGTCACTGCACGGAACGGTATCCTTGAGGATGTGAGGCTTAGAAAATTTTTTAAATACTTATTTGTGGTCCTACTGTTCCAGCACTGGTCCTCAAGGAAATATCTTTTTATCTTCTAGTATGAGAAAAGGAAATTGGCTCTACCTTATAGGTCAAACAAATTTCATACATATTTGTTGATCTTTAGTAAAACTACAAAACATTTCTTAACTTGTATTATATTGTCTATCTGAATGTCTCCTCAACCTCTAAATTGACCTTTTTGCATAATAGAGTTGCATTTTCAAAAGAAAAACATAACCAGGCCATTGTCAGGGCATTTTGGCTCTGATCTGAAAAGCAGGAGTCAGAAAGCTAGCCCCAGTTCTATTTAAATAAACGAAAGAAAGAAAGAAAAGAAAAGAAAAAGCTATGACAGAGAGCTAAGACGTTGCCAGGAATTTCCAGGTGGAATAATTCCTCAAGCATTTGGTGCAGTTTAGTTTCTCCAGGATAGAGTCAAGAAAAGACGTCCACGTTATAGCTTAGTATATCAGAGCAGCATGAAATCTGTTGGCCTTTTGAGGAAAGCACTTTGATACATAGTTCAATAAGAAACTAATAGCTCTGCATGAATACCTGTGATATATCCTTTCTGTGCGCCTTATTTCAAATGCATTATGCATTTCTCTCCGCTCTTTTTGTGCCCAAAAGTTTCATATGACTGTGTTTTCAAGAAATGAAATAGAATCACATTGTTTGCACCTGGCCAACTCTCTTGTATTTCGATATCTTAAGTGATGCATAGCATTAATGTTTTATGGGTAGAAAATGCAATTCTGTCAGATATGGCTTTCTCCAATGGAATAAGCATATCCTTGTGACTATCCTCTGAGACACTGTACAATAAACTGAAACTTTGAGTAGCTAACTAAGCCCATCAGACACTGTTTGCTTTTGTAACGTCATAATTACATTATCATTTACCTGCTCTGATTTGCATAATTCTTTTCAATTGCACAGTGCTGCGGTTCTAAAAGGTCCTGTAAATTTTAATACAGAAGTAACTCAGCAGTAATTAAGAGTGGCATACATTCCTCTTTACTACAGCGGGGCATACATTTGAAATAACATGAAGTGTCTCCCTAAGAACTGGCAGTGTGAGTGATGTTAATCGGCAGTGTGTCACAGAGAGATGTTCAGAGCAGAGATTCACACAGGGATCTTTTCTAGAGGATGTAGTAATGAAACCATAAATCACAGCATCATTGGACATCCTCCCAGCCCCTGATATTTCCCCAGACAATTTTCTCTCCAACCATTTTCAGTCTGCTACAGTGTTAAATAGATTGACCGTGGAAGATAAAGTGAAATGTGACTTTCTTTGAGTAGTTCCAGCTGAACAACATGAAATGAGGAGGAAAAAGAACAGTTATATACTCTGTGAGTTAGGGCTATCATACTAATATTTAGGTACAGCGCAAAACTCAGAGCAGCAATAGTAGCTGTTTTAAGAAAGAAATGCATTTCCATGGTGTTGTGCTGAATGATGGGGTTGGAAGGGTATTTAAAAGTCATTGAAAGCTGCTATTATAATGGAGCATATCAGTCTGAGCCGCGCCACAGTGGGCCCCTTTGAAGATGTTCACCCGACATTGGTTGTGTGTAGCCAAGAAGCAACCATGGTGACCGGCCACATTTGCTCACCACCACATAACAGCGATCTCGACATTTCACTCTCCCCTAGGTGCTAACAAGATGGGATAGGAAATGCATTGCTCGCAACATGGAGGAAATTGTGGCACCTGTTTCCACCGTTACAGAGAAAACATCATACTACATCATGCCTCTTTCACCTAACACTGCGGGCTTTGTCGTAATGGGCATTTCATGAATGAAAAAGAGCTAAAGAACTGGGCATGTGCAATTGCAAGGCCCACAATGAATACAGAACCCGCCAATCCAGTAATTAGTTTGGGCTGTGGTTGGCGGTGGCTGTGATGGAGGCTGTTTATCACCCCCAAGACAATGACTGCATAAGAGCTGCCAAAACAAGGCTGCATGATTGCTTCCCTTTGCTGTGGCTTTTGACGTTACAATGGCTTTCCCAGGTGTCATGGGGATTTGTTGTCAGGTTTTTACTGGCATTTCTACTGTTGTGTCTCCTTAACTCATGACAGATGACCAATATTATAGCAAAGATAGAGGGTCAATAGTGGTGGGAACTATTGCTCCATTTGCGGCAGAAAAAGGTAATTGTTCATGCAATCTGCGACGGGCGGACAGCAGCACGGTTCTGAGATGCGAAACCAGTGGCAGTAAAACATAATGGTGCAACGACAAAAAAGCCTTATGACATATTAGAGACAAACAATTCGTTTCAATTATATCTTGGGTTTCAAAGGGCCCACAGCATGGTAAATCATGAAATGAGATTTGAAGCAGACTGCCTCTGCCTGGGCTCAGAATAGCTTTCGCACACAACCTATTGAGCGCTTCAAGCCTAAGGGAAGCTGCAGCGTAGAGGAAGATACATCGAGAGAGGGGATGTGACACCATGAATTGATGTAGAAGAAACGGGTCAAGGTGATGAGACTGCTGAGTGAGAGCAGTTTAAAAATGGAGGGCTTGGCTGTGTTTGAGCATACCTTATTATATTCAAATTTCTTGTGCGTCGATTTATATGTGCGTGTGTGTGTGTGTGTGTGTGTGTGAAGGTATGCCTGTGTGGCTCTGTGCCTTTGGACATATGCCTACAGCTACTGAAAAATACAGATAGCTGTGAAGTGCTTTTCCACATATCTGTGAAAATGGGTTGTAAAGTGGCCTGGTGCTACACTTTGATTATAGCTCGTGACGTGTGAATTGTGGCTGCCGTCCTTTGACCCTCACGGTCAAGGCCAAACGGTTTAAAGCCCTTTCCGATCGGCGTAGTTAACCTTTGACCTTGGATGCAGAGCAGCCGCGCCATATCTTGGCAATCTGCCACAGCTGTCCGTTCAGCTTTTTCACCAATCAAGTCATTTAATCCAGCTGCAGAGCATGGAATATCCTTGGCCCTCTGACTCTAATCCAGGGAAATCCATGGTCTTTTCCAGAGCCTGAGCATCAAGTGTTGTCAATTACAGCCTGAAAAAGCTTAAAGTAAGGGGAAGCTTTTCAAGTCTGCCTGAGCCCACACCCAAAAGAGTAGCGAAAATAGGCTCTTGTTTACCCATGACTGAGAATGGAAAAAGAACACTGAACATCATTGTGCTACAACAACAATTTAATTATGTGAGTTGGCCAGCTGCTACTAATCTCACGTGTGCCTATGTAAAGGAGTTCTTTTAATAGAGTCTGTGAATTCCAACTTTGCATGGAGTTAGCTGTGTTAAGACCTTTGTGCTCGCCCTCCAGCTGTGCCCATGCAAGTAGAATTACCGCTCATCAGAGAATAGCACATAATGTAGTTAATAATGAATGTGGAGTGCGCTATTTGGTCCAATCAGTGCGGATGCCATCGGTATGATGAAAGAGAAAGGAGCCCGGCACAGTGCAAACATATAATCATCCTTGAAATCACTACTTTAAATCGCCAGCCCAGTCATATTACAGTCCACATCACAGTTGTATTTTTAGAAGTGGGTTAATTCTCAAATCACAGACGTTTCACACATTATGCAGGCTCCTTGATGTCACGGAGGTCTTTTGGGTGCATGACTCATTTAAGATGACAACAAGTGCTTTTTCTGGTGTGCCTGGACTGCAGTTTGGAAAGTGACACTTATTGGAAAAAGCGCAAGCATTGTATTTGATAAGATGATATGACGCTAGCCTTAAAAGATTGTTGAAATGATTATACTTTAGTGTATTTGCCTCTCTGAGAACCACAGACTCTCTCCTTGCCTCAGTTTGGTTGACTTCAGCTGAGAGCCAGTTTTCTAAGTCACATTGTCTTTGGGCAGGAGGACCAAACCAGTTATTGCCGTGTACTATATATTTACAGCACAGTAGTCAGCAATGAGGATATTCTTGGAGCGCCCTTCTATATAATGGCTGATCTAATTATCCAAAACCTCTGCCCCATATTTCATATTTACTGACAAAATGACGGCCTATTCATCCTGACAGGAGGTACTGAGTTTGTGCCACACAGCACCAGAGTGCTGATTATCTGTAGGCAACAGCATATTTGTTTGAAGCCAAACCACTGCCTCTCTCTCCACCTGTCAGAACCGGATGCAAATGAATCCAGTCACTGGCTCACTGCACCTCACAAATTAATAACTCCAAACACCCCGCGATACAATACAATTAGATTGTCCATTATTTTGTAAACGCTAGCAGAATCAGTCCATCCTCTCAAGCATATTGTCATGTGGCTGCATTTGCCTAACAAACGCAAGATCAAAGGCGTATTTTTGAATCCTAATCAAATCTATTTCAGGTCCCGTGCTGGCGCCGGATGGCAGGCTGCGGTCTGTGGCTGGCACGGTTTGAGGCCCTGTCTGAATACCTGCAACAGTAAATAGATGGGTGGACAGGGTGATTTGCATATAAAAAGGAGCAGTGATAAAAGGAAGCACTTAACCTGGAGTTTCTCACCATCCAACACTCTGGCACCTCCAACAGAATGACAGAGGACTGCTTTTTATCAAAGGGGATCCCATTATAAGATAATTGTATTTATTCGCGATGGAGAATGAAAGGAAAAGGAGAAACAAAGAACACGGTCGGCAACGCTGTAGACCGGGACGTGCACCTGTAAGAGAATGAAGAGCCTCTCATGTTAAATGCCGTGGAGTAGGCAAGCGGAGATGTTTGTAGTGTCAGCGTGCATTTTGTAAAAGGGCCTGTTTTTGTACCAAGATGGCTGCTTTGAACTTGTAGGAATCCTATAAGGTATAATTCATGTCGTGTCAATTACTAAGTAGCAGATGTACCGAGCTGAACACAGGGAGTCCCAAACTGTAAATCTTCAAACAGTTTGTGCATACTTCTCCACCCTGCTAGCACTCGTCTTGTCAGTCATGTAACTTCAAGGCAGCAGCACTCAGCTTTTTTTTGAAGGTGTCTGTCCTGTTTGGGAAGATTTGTTTATAGATTCCAAGAGGAGATGGCGACTAGGAACTCAAAAACTTGACAGAAATAGATCGACATTTTTTTTTTCCGTCAGCTCAGAGCTCATGAGAAACGTGGTGCTGTCAAACCACATTCTGAGGACTTCTTCAGTTAAAGGTGCACTCTGCAAAATTGCCAAGGGTCGAGTTACATTTACGACCGTTTAGACTCAACAGACAAAAAAAAAAAAGAAAAAAAAGTGGAATAACGCATAATTTGATGATTGAGGCTGCATGGTTCTCTTCATCAGCCTCATTCATAAACAAATTCTGGCATTTTTTTATTAGAAATTATTAGAATCAGATTAGGTGTCTGACACCCACATCATCTCTCAGTAGTGGGCGTCAGTGGTCCAGCAGCTGACCACTGTTATCAGCACCGTCTACACATCTTGAGGCTGTGTTCAGTGTCAGCGTCTCCACATCAGCGAGCCCATCCTCAGGATGAGGGACAGCTTGTTGTGATGGGACGAGGCCCCTCCGGGAGGGAGGGGATCACAATGAGCAGTCTCTGTCCCTGCAGGCCTGGAGTGGCTCTTCAAAAAACCAAGGGGGCATTCGCCCCGTATCTCATGGGTGTCTTTTTAATGAACCACATTCGTCATCTGTTGCAGTGTAGCCTGGCTGGCTGTGGGTTGTTTGCACACTGAATCGCAACATTAAGAGCAGCAAAGGAGGAAGTTTGTCTTCCTTATTTTGCATGCCCTTCAATCTTGCAGTGCAGCCGCCTTGGGGTTGGGCTGATGTGTCGCGTCATCTCTGCGGCTGCAAGGTGACCTTGACCATCAGTGCTGTTTCATCCCAAGTCTCTGTGAGGTGGTGAAGCTGGAGCCAAGCGTCCCTCTAGGGAGCCGTTCATCTAGATAGGAGACCCATCAGTCAAGGCAGCCATTGATCGGCGTGTCGGATGGCCTGATTTCCTTGTGTAATAATCGTCTCAATTTTGACACCCCCACTAATGTGTCAACAGGAAGAAAGGAGCGAGGCAAGACTTGTCCACACTGTTAGCAAGTCAGATGTATGAATAGAGCAGGTTTTCATAAAAAGGACGCCCAAGGTGATGCATATGGAAAGATTTAATGTATTTGAGTGTTTTCATGTCCAGACACATTCCAAGCATGCAGACCATGTTTTCATTTCCTGTGCTTTAGAGCACTGTTCAGCAATATATTGGAGAGGGTGATCTGATTAATCCATCCACTGCTCAGAGCAGGATAAATATGTTGTCCTCACTGTTATTTCCTGGAGCAGAGTAAGATGTGCTCCAAGCGTCCTCGTGTGAGTGCCGCAAATGCCAAGCAATTGTTCAGGATCCATTTTGAGACTGGGATGGATTAGCGTGTTTGGTTCCCTGTTGTGGTCAGTGTGCTACTAGGACAGTTAGAGGCAGGCCGACATGTGTTGGGCATTGATAATGATTGTTGAGTCACAATGGACCCAATGGAGTGCTGGGTGGAATAAAAGCACACAGCCATATCAGTCCCAGGCATGGCGGGCAATCGTGCACAACAAAGAACACTGTCCTGCATGCAGAGCTAAGCTGATGGGTTTTATTTTCAAATAATAAGGAGGGGGAGGAATGGCAGCAACATGGGATTTCTTCCTACATTAGACTATCTTGAGTTACCACAGACTTGGTTACAGTGATATTAGCCTACATGATTCATAATTTCTCCCTAATGCTCAGCAAACAGGAATGTTGTTGTTTCCATTAAAGATGTGTCTAGCATGAAAAAAAAAAAAAACAGCTTGTGATTCAAATTTAATTCCTTTAAGCCTACTGTTTGGCAACATGTCCCCATCAATAACTTGCTGATTTTCAATGGACCCTGAGGAGTCAATGAAGGGGAAGGATGCAACATTCTGTTTTGTTTAGCAATCTTTTCTATCAGCCTGGTCAATAGGGCTCAATTTGGCTCAGACTGTGGGTGGTAAAATAAATTGGACCTGTAATGAGGGTCATGCAGAACAAGAGTCAGCGTGTTCGGTGCTTATCACCTTCAACATGCTAATGCTCGACAGTGTTTCATGGCTGTACCGGTGACTAAATCTGGCATAAGAGTCAGAATTTTGAACCTTGAATTAAGGATTAAAGTTTATTTAATTCCATTTCAGGATGAACCATAGTAATGCATGTGATGGCTCTGGTAGCAGGCATCTCTATATATGGCTGAAATCCACTGAGAGCAGTGCAGAGGTGTCACAATACACCACTCATGCCTCGGCTTAGACACAGCATGGTTTTTTGGTTATCTCTCACATAGTTCTCTTAGTCTTGGGCCTCACTGAGGGTCAGTAGGAGACAACAACATGGAAAACACATTTGAACAGCTTCTTGGAACACTGTCACCCCTGGTTGGGCTTCTGAGTATTGTATTATAATGACTAAAAAAAAAATTATGAGATTTATGAGTTTTTAGTACAAGGATTGACAGTGTGTGCATTCGTTTTACACTTGCAGGCATTTTAAGGCTATAAAAGGTTTGGCATTTGGTATATTTCTAAACAGTTCAGTAAAATACGATACACTGACAGTAAAGTAATCTGAGTATGCCAGATTAAGGAAGGTCTGCGGAGCTTATTTTCTATCTTCAAGTCAAACTCCTCTGAGAACATATGTGAACATAGCCAGAATTTGCATGGTTGAATAACTTCCACACAGTATCTTTCAAAGAAAACCTGAGAGAAGTCACGGCGGCAGTCAAGCACCGACTGTCTTTTTGGGGAAGCGGCACACATTTCCTGGCACAAACCCCGTGCTTTGACCTCTCTCCTCTCTGCTGCTATCGTTCACTGTGATTTCCCTAGTTTAGCTCTGACAGGCTGATACAATGAATCGGAGGCTCCACAAAAGAGACTTTTACGCTACATTAGGCCAGGGTCCCACATGCTTCTGTGACACAAAAAAATACAATTTATTGAGACGTAGCCGTTCATCTCGGCAGAATCTCCGCCGATAAGATGGGCTCTCCAATGAGCCTTTTTTCTTGTCTCCCTGTAACTGCTCTGCTGGAGATGACGTTAACATTAACATTTATTCTTCTTGCTAGTCTGTGATCTTATCAGAGCCATTCAAAAAGTGTATGACGATTCAAAGCAGGCAATTGTGCAGAATTAATGACTTCACAAGGAATACCTGTGACATTAAGGCACTGACGCGTGACCACAAACTAAACTTCGCAACAAAGGAGGGCAGTTTGAACAGTGACACAATACATTCCTTAAAGCCCTTTTTTCTTTAAATGTTCGATCGTATTGGCATTATTATCTCTGCCAGCCCTGCCTGTTCCCTTTATACAGGATCTGTCAGTGTGATGATGTTTGTCAGGCTATGCGAGGCAAATGATTAATCACAGCTGCAGAGACAACCCAAACGCCACCGGTGGGCTTCCAGGTCATCACATCTATGAATCAATTCGCTGTGTGCTCACACATGAAATAAGATCTAATGAGAGGAGCCTAAACCTCAATCACCGAGCAACAAAGGAAATCACCACTGTCATTGTGTTGTCGTTTGTCTTTAATGCTGAACGGTCTATAGGGGACACATCTTCCTGCCTTTCCCCTGAAAAATGGCCTTCCCTCCGTTTCCTAACGTGGTAGATTATCTCTGTCAGGGCTGCTTTCGAATCTGTTCCGTCACATAGATTTGACGAATTGAACGGGAAGCCACCTGCTTTACAAACTTAGCATGTTCCTCTCTATACCCTCCTCAACAATGTAATCAACATATCTCCATCATACACCATGTCTTACCCATATCTGCTGACTGGATAAATGCTGGATAGTCTGTGGAAGGTTATAAGCTTTTTTTCCCCACCCAATCCATACATCAAATTGCAACCATGATGGGAGGCATCCATCTTTCATAGGGTATGGGCATGTAATGTACATTGACTTGTTTTGATTGAGGCTTTTTGAGGGACATTTGAGAAAGTTTACTGGTATATTTTTGTGCACCAGTGAAGCCTATGATATTGACAAGCAGGTGTGTGGGGGGTAATAAGTAGTTGGAGAGAAAATGTGCTGACAGAACCCATTACTTCTTCAAGAGAATACTTCACATATCCACTCAAATCAGAAAACATGAGGGTATAAATAGGAAAATTTTCTTTGGACTCTGTATAGCTGTTGGAAATTGGAAATAGCAGAACATAATATGTCTTTCAAATAGGTCTGTTACGGTCATGTGCTCACTGGCTGCAAAAGCAACCTGTCAATCATCAGGGGACAGAAATGTATTGTATAACTTCAGGTTTTTCTTTAAAGAGCGACTTGGGGTCACCTGTTCAAACATATGATCAGCATGTGCTGCGTTAAAGAAAATAAGGGTTATGTGTCTGACACTGTTCAGTTAACTTTATTTCTGATTTGTGAAGAAGCACAAACAAAGCATGAGAGATCCAAGGCTCATACTTGTGAAGTAATCAGGAAACACAACCTGGAGCTGTTTCCATGTTAATGAATGGCAGCAGGAAGAACATACTGTATAATATAATATCCCCAAGAAGGGCAGAGGGAATAATATAACGCATGTGAAATCTGGCTGAATTTGCCTACTTATTGGAACGCGAGAGGGGAATTTTGTGAGGTTAGAAAGCATCTGGTCAGATAAACAAGCACAACTGTTAGCACTGAGCACGGCTTTTTGATGAGATCTAACCCACTATCAATCCAAACCAGACCTCAAGGCAAAAATAGGAACCCCTGAAAGGTTATTTCAGTGCTCAGATTGTTAATGTTTCAAAGGCTAATTCTAGGGCCCCTGTTTTTCTGAGTTTCAGTGAAATTTGATGAGCTCAGATGTGGTTTCTGATCAGTGGTGTTTCAAGGAGGAAACTCCCTTGGTGGTTCTTGGCCTCCTCTGAGACTTGGAATGAAGCTTTTCAAAAAAATTCCTGCATGAGAATTACAGAGCAGCCGTACAGCGGGTCAAAGAAAGGACAGAAGTGATTGTACAATCTGATGCATGAATCATATTGAGATTACCAGAGGAATATTACCAGGCACTGACAGAGGGACTGGATAAAGAGATCGCAGTCAAGGCTTTTATGTGTTTGTATGTTTTCGAAGCAACACGAGGTAACTAACTTCCAAAGAGGACAAAAGTGGGAGTACATAGGTCACGAAAACTGCAAAATTATGCGGCACTCTTGAAAGCCATGACAACTTACCCCAAACAGGCAAATTGCATCAGCAAAGACCAACGGTCATTACCAGTCAAAGCTCACCAACAGGGACAGACACTTAATAGGATAGTTGCTAAACACCACAGAGCTCCAGGCTTAAAAAAAAAAAAAAAATCCACAGAATTGAAGTAACACCACAGTGACACAGTCTCAACAGAAATTGTATGTTTTGAGCTTCACAGAGCTGGCAGTGCTGCTGTTTGGAGAATGCTTAAAACCTGGACCTGTGCGCAGTGGAACACATTATAATACTTCACTTGGTTGTTTTTTACCCTTTTTCTTGCGCGAGGATGGGTTTAAATTTGGAGAAAGTGAAAGCACGCCATCAACTCCGCATATCTGTTGCCACCTAACTGTTAAACATGGTGCTGGGTCTGTAATGGCGTGGGCAGCCGTCTAGTGGGAGTCATTACATCTGATGATTACTCTGCATGCTCGTATAACAGCCAAGGAATATGATGCTATTTTACAGGAGCATCCTATGGCGCAAACACCGTTCCCTCATTATATTCCAATATTCCAAAATGATAATGCCTTCATGCACACTGCTAAACAAATTCAAAAGAGGTTTCATGATGGAGTCAAATGCACATCCTTTATCCTTTAAAGAAATGGAAGCTTCCCTCCAAGGAAAATGGTCCACTTTGCTATTATACACACAGTTCAGGATGCAATATGATGGCATCCAGTAAGGACTGAAGCTTAAGTCAAAGGGTGCCCCAGCTTTTCATTTGATATTTATTATTCATATACACATATTGATATGTGTTCACATGACATTGCTGAGTCACTTAGTATACTTGCAGATATATCACAAACGTAAAATGATAAAGACAGAGTCTATATTTTGTTTGGCAGTGCAAATTTTCAGGATTTGTTCATGAAGACTTTGACTGCTAGATAGAAAATAAGACTTTTTTTTTTTTTTTTTAACTTTTTTACAGTCGTGTCTAGATGGTAACCCTGGATTTGCAAAACTCTCACACACTGACTCTGCCCTAACTGGATTGCTAACCACATTTGCAAGAGTTCAAACCTAGATTTGTGAGAGTTTCGCAAATCTAGGGTTACCATCTCGACAGGACCCTTTTTTACCAATCATAAGTGAAAATACATGTTTATTTTAACACTGTAAAATACAGTAGCAATGTTAATAATAATAACGATGATGAGGAGGAGGAGGATGATAATAATAATAGTAATAATAATAACAACAACAACAACAATAATAATAATAATAATACTTGACAACTTACATAGCAAAGTTTATCCAGTTTGTACAAAGAGCATAAACAAGGAACAGTAAAAGACAAAAACACTGGAAGTTAAAAGGCAGAATTAGTCGAGGAGGTTAACAAAATAAAAACACTTGCAGTCTCAGAAAGCATGTTCAGCTGTCACACAGTGTCCGTTCTTGAAACAAAGATATATTTATTCTAATCGCCATGATGTCAACAAAGCAAGCAACAGAGATGGCACGCGTTTCAACACAAGGCCATGCTGCAGTCACGGATTGGGGAGGTTTTAAATTCCACGGCCTTTATCATAAAGACTTAGCGCAGTCAAGCACCATAGTTTTGTATGCATTTGTTTTTTTTATCCTCTACCTGAGATCATTTTCTCAGTGTTTTCTCCAGTCTTTAACCATTGCTGCATGAGCGTAATCCTCTAAACTGCCTTTCCCTGGCGATATAAGATGAGGATTAATGTACAGAGTATTAGTGTATATGAGGGAGCATACGTTTAATGTGTCCAGTGTATCAGACTCAATGAATTCATCTCAAATGCTAAATTTACATACAGAAATATATTCTAAATTTCTTGTTGCACAGCATGTTGTCTCAGGTGTATCTATCACCAAAGCTGGATATCCAGGAAGCGCTGATCAATAAACATCACTATTCACTCCTAACAAGTCTTGTGATACACATTGCATGTTTGACACATCATGGTATCCAGGCAAAGTGCTCAGCATGTAGGAGTGTTCCCATAATATGAAGTGCCTGGGCTCCACTTTAAGAGTGGGCTGACTTTGTGGGTGAAGGTCGGGGCAAAGCATTAGAGTCCTCTGCTCGGTTGGGATAGGACTGGAGCCACTCTGAGCACAGAAAACTCTCCAAGCCGAGATAGAAATTACTGAACAGAGGGTGGGATGGGTGGAGGGTTGGAGGGCTGCATTCACATGATATTGATTTTTCCCTCAGGTTCCAAAGAACAGGAGCTTGTCACCATGTCCACTGAATAGAGCCCTTTTGTACCACATTCTACATGGCTGCTCTGACAATGAAGATACCACAAAGCTCTGAGTGTTTTTCACCTCCAATCTCATGCCTTTTGTCAATAATGCAATCCCTCACTGACTTGGAAAAAAAGGCTCCCTTGTGATTATATCTGGGTGCAAGGGGACATGGGCTTGCCAAAATAGTCCTTCCATGCAGTTTCAGCTGTGGACCATAAAGAGAGTCCCCAAATAGAATGTACATCTCTAAACGTGTGTATCCGTTGTATCAGCTAAACAACTAGGATTTGCATAATTGATCCCGCAACGTATCTCACAAAACATCGGCGGGTTTGAGAAACTCCCCCCATTGAGAAGTCTGTCAGCTTAAGACAGTGCAACAGATAAAGAGACGCTAGTGGAAACGGACACAGAGGAGCAATGTGGTAACTGTTGTCATCTGCTGCGGTGCTCTTTACACAGAGGCATCATCCTTGGGGTCAACAGCTGGTAAATGTTTAGCGAGCCAAACCCCAACTGAGCACCATTGGCTGGCAGATGCTCCACAAGAAACTGAAAATTTACACCTCATAAAGAGAGGAGGCAGATGTTTGCATATTAATAGAGATGGGATATGGAGGGTGTCTACTGCTGGGAGGCATTACAGCTGCTCCATTACAGTTACAGTATACAGTACAGCCACAGATGGACGCACTCTCCTTTCATCCGGTTTGATCTAGATGGCTATACATGCCATATGACGGTGTTGGTGCAGATGTGAGGGACTGCAATATCTTCAAAAACCTGTGGGCTAGTGCACAGAGCAGCCGACTTGACAGCACACATCAGGTGTCTGTGTTGATAGTGCCACTCCATAAAAAAAAAATGTCGAGGAATGGTCATTTATATCTATATTAAATCAGCTGCCTGGAAGTGTTTTCAGGCACTTACAAAAGGCACAAAGGCCCATTGTTGGAGATGTGCTCTGAATGTCATGCCGTGGCAAAATGACAATGAGGAATTGTCCGTCTTAGAGGTGGACACAGAACAATGGTGCATGGAGGTGTTTCTGAATGCAACACACTATATCAGACAAGAATCTCTATTGATTTGTTCATTTAACAGCCTCGCAAGGCCATAAATCTCACTTCACAGATACACCAACCACAAGGGCAATCTGTTACTAGAGACTGAGCCTGATTGTTTAAAAAAAAGTAAATGGGATATGCACTCTCAAGTGTTTCACTGTGATTTTGAATAGTGACTCTGAATGGTAACTAGCCTGACAAAAAATAGTATGGCAGTAATTTGATCTGAAATGAAGATCTACCAAATGCTGCTGTCAGGAATAAAATCAGTAGATATAAGCCCGAACCAGATTTTGGCTTTGTTGCTGTCTTGATGCAAATGGCCACATATGATGATATGGACAAAAGACTGAAAGCAAAATTAGATATTGTCCAAAAAGTGGGTAGACAGATGATAGCAGACTGATTCACGCTCTTGAGTTTGGCCTCCTGCTGTGCACACTCTCAGACACGCAGAGAGGGTATTACCACATAGCAAACATGGACTGATGAAAGTGGGCCCACTCATTGCTAGAAGTTGAGGGCAAAAAAAAGTCTGAGGTTACAGGCTAATTGCCGTGCTTCTTCTCCACTAGTCAATTGTCCAACAACAAGATTAGAGGAGATGAGATATTAGTTTTATGGGTCCGGCTATGTTTGAATGTTTCCAATGCATTAAGCCTAATGGCCTTATTTCAAATGCAAGATTTGCATACGAATTACCAGCTTGAATTGGCAGTGGCACAGCTTGTGGTGCACTGATGGCCCTGTGATTGCTGGTGTGAAGTAGAGAGCAAGAATCACAAATCAAACAAAACTTCAAATGAGATAAAGAAGAGATAAATAAATCAAACCGAGGAGAAAAATCAGCAGAAATAAACATAGTCAAACCTGACCCCGGGAGACTTTGCTGCAGTCTATATTTCCTGAAATAGTGGAGAATGATGAGGGACCTGTCATATTGCCAGACTGGGGAATGTAATGCAGTGTGTATTTAATCTCTGATTAAACATCATAGCTGGTAGTCCAGACACGTTCACTGTGTCAGAGCTACTGTTTCACACTCTGTTCACTTCGGCTCAGGGAAAAAGCCTGTTTCATTCGACACATTTTTAGAGGATTGGCTCTGTAGCAGGCATGGGCCCTGCAGGGTTGGTGCTTTGCTGGAGGGAGGGGTGGTGGCTGCATTGCTGCC
>OMLB01012616.1:0-10162 GCA_900302555.1 Myripristis jacobus | reverse complement strand
AGAGAAAAAAAAAGAAAAAAAAAAAAAAAAAAAAAAAAAAAAAAAAAAAAAAAAGTGGCCCTGTCTTTATTCTACACAGTGGTGCAGAGGAGCACAGAAAGACCAAACAACTTTGAATCAACAAATAATAATGAAAAAAGTATAAGTTCTCTTAACACCTTCCCCAGGCTATCATCATGGTGGACAGTCTGCTGAGCATTGGCTGCTCTACGCTTCCCTTGCTGTGATAAAACAAAACAACATAATAATAACATCTTCATTTATGTAACATTGTGCTTTGCCAGAGGTGAATACGAACAAGGTTACATAAGAGGAGAGCAAAACAAAGACAAAAGTGCAATCATTAAATCCAATTGTATAAAAGCCAAATTGTAAAAGTGCATTGGCAGTTCTAAATTTTCTAATGTTTTCTGCTCATCATGTATTACAGCTGTAGATGAATGCTTTTTCCTCCATGCTCTCATTTGTGATATATTTAAATATTGCAATGTTGCAGTTCTTTTACACATCTTTATAATGGTGTGATTCAACTATTTCAATTCATTTCCGATTCAACCTTTTCTTGAAACATCAGAATTACTGGTGTCCCGTTACGATTATGAGCCAGTCCCCATCATTAAAGTTTCATCATAGCTTGTCTTCAAGAAGCAATTCAGAAGTTAACAGGGCTTATGCCAGCCTCATCTCCAGTTTGGGGGCCTTCCATAGCTCAGGGGCCATGATGGCAAAGGGCCCCATCATCTTTGGTGTTGTCTCAGGTTTCTCTCAGTTTAAGAGGGTGTGAGCAGGCCAATCTGACCAAGCATTAACAACCTGTTGGGAATCAGTACAATTTCAACCTGTAAAAGGCAACTTATTTTTAAATGTTTATAACTTAAAGACCCTGCAGACCTCATGCATAGTCCAGCTGTCATTGGCTGTCACTGAAATTTCATTTGGTACATAGGAATTGTTTCTTAATAAGAAAAAGCTGAAATGGAGGAGGATCAAACAAACTTTATGATTCCATCAGCAATAAATCAGTCACAACTTGAGCTATCAGACTGAAATTGGACAGATGTTTTCCTAACATGTCTAAAATGTCACAGAAAAATGTGATTGGCTACATTACTGTATATACTGTATGCACATTACTTTCCAATCCTGTCACTCAAGGTAGACCCCACGTGAACCTTACTTGCATTTGGTCACTTATTGGACCAAAGGGCTGTCAGTTTGGCCATACATCGTCAAAGAAGTATGCCAATCAGCTTGTTTGAACTGGAAGGTTCTCCACTTTCCAACAAGCCCAAATATCAGTGGTCAACCTTTCATAGTCTCCTGCAAGCTGATAATTGGTTTAATTTTTCAATAATGGTGGAACGCAGCGAAAGTTAGATGGCAACACTTCACTCCTGAATCTCATCTTAGCATATCATAGCACATTTGGCCTTTAATTACTCATATCATAACATATTTATGTCATGTGGGAGGTTTGATTGGACCCAAATGCAGGAGGAAGCAGGCAGGAAGCTCAGCGGATAACAAAATATTTAATGAACAAGAAACAGAACTGAACACAAGACTTAAATACACCAGAATTAATCAGATTACAAGGCACACCTGGGGAAGGGGTTGGAGCACAAGACAGGAGAACACAGAGGATAGGCTGAGGGAAACACTGGGAGGGATCAGAACAACCAGGGCTGAACCACAACTCAGAACAGGTGTGGGAACTGGGAGGGGCAAACCAGACACAGGTGAAATCACTGAAGGGAACCGGGCAAAGGAAACACACAGGAGAACAGAAACAAAAGTCTAACCAAAACACAAGAAACACAAAACCGTGACAATTTAACCTTGAATTAATCGTATCATATTTGACCTTGAATTAATTAGCTGACCCTCCAAATAAAAACAAGACCAAGCTTGCCTGTGGATTACTGCTCGTGCAATGAGACAGCATTGATCACATTGTGGAGCAATCATACAGAGCTGGCATGTATGGTTCCCGAAGATACAAAAATGATCCATTGTGGATGAAGTATCCCTTTAAAGGCAAAATGTGTAGGATTTTCCTAAAAAAAACAACAACAACAATGTATTGACTCATACAAAAATAATCCCTCTCAATCACCACTTATGAGCCACTAGAAGTGTTTGTTGGTGTGTGTGTCTGCAGAGAGCCTGCCCTCTGCCTGGATTTTCTTATTCTGCTGAGCTTGGGACTCTTCTGGGCTTTGGCCTTTGGACAGTGGTGTAGCGCCCAGCCAATCACAGTGCAGAGTGCCAGATCAATAGTACAACATCCAATATAAAGCTATGACAATCGCAAACACTGACTGCGCAAAAAAGGTGAAATGCCAAGTGGACACTGCTCGTTCCGCAACGAGAGTGAATCTGGGGTTGGCTTTCACCTGCTGGTGTGCGCTGAGGGAGAGGATGAAGAGCTGCGTGGTGTTGGCCTCAGCATCAGCCCTGTTTTCCCATGGCCTAATTGATCATTTTCTTTCTATTTTAAGGCACTTTCTTCTAAGGCTTTCTGTCCACCTATCAGCTCATCTGGCTGTCAGGTCATCATTCAGAGACCCAATCGGAATTTCAGATCAGACTTGTACGCCGCTCCGCCTGCCCACCACCACCAAAGTAAAGACTCCCGGGAAGAATATGGCCACTCTCAGGGGATCATCCTCTTCCCTTCTGAATGGCTCTGCCATCCACAGCAGCCCATCCCCAAATCTTAACTCAATATACAGGCCTATGTACTTTTGTTCAGTGAGAAAATTTAGCTCCGTTTAGTTCAATTGAACTCTGAAGAGATTATGAAAAGCTCCAAGACAGATTGCAAAAAAAAAAATGAGATGACAAACAGATGACAGCAAGCCTCGTGTGTTGAGTTTTTGCAGGGAAAAAAAAAGCCCTGAACACCCCTCTAAAGTCTTTTTTTATTTTGTTTGAGTTAACTAAAACTGTTTTCACACCTAGTTTTAGGTTTAGTTTTGTTTTAGTTAACTGTAATAATCTTGCACTGCAAGGAGAGGTATGCAAAAAGAAAAGGTGCACCATGTTCTGTTCACAACAGAGGCAAATAAATCATAATTACCCTTATGGGTTTCCGAACACCGATGCCAATATTTCTGAACTGAAGCTGTGATTGCCACTATTTTGTGCTGAGAGTCAGTGTAATTTTTTTGATGCCAGAAAAATTACAAGAAAACTGGAAGGATGAAAGAGCATTTAGAGCGTCATTGGACACAAAAACTCTGTGAATTCCAGAATGAAAATTCTAACATAATAATCATGCACAGTGTTGATTGTTGATTGTTGACTGTTGATCAAAATGTCTCATTGGTACATAATCAAGTTAAGACCTTCCCTTAAAGAAACGTGAAGACCCCAACAAAGTGTAATGATCATTACTATACTAAATATCCATCACTGACAGAACTGTTTTTTAATAAATAGCCAGTATCTGCAAACTGATTTGTCAGTTTAACCTTAGAATGGCTGAACATGTTGATTTCTGAGTGAAACAATTGCTTTACTGTGTAGTAACCCTTTAAAACAGATTGAAACAGAGTCGGATATTGGCACATAATATAAGCAGAGCCATGTGAGACCAATATCACCTCCATTCCCCTGAGCAGAACTTGAAGTGTAAAGTGGTTGTGTCTTAAAAGAGAAGTGCTCCCATCCCCACCTGAAACTGTAAACATTTACTCAGGTGTTAAGCCAGAATTAGAAGGTAATTTGCTGTTGCCAGTGGAAACCAGAGCAAAGTTGAAGCTTATACAGAGCTGGGTGGAGAGGCAACAACTTCATTTTTAAACAGAGAACAGCAGGGAGAGTAGATTTACCAAAGCTTGGAAAATGAAGAGGTTCTCCAGTATATTTGCAGTGTATGAAAAGGGTCAGTAGCCCCACTGTGGCTGTTGTGTCAGCAGGCCTTTTTCTACCAGCTCTCTGCAGGGCAATAGCCACATGAGGTGACTTCAGAGTTGACTGGAGGGTTGGACTGCTGGCTAAAGCTCCATGAGCACAAGCAGCATGAAAACTCCCCTTCAGTAATCCCTGGAAGGGGGGTTATACTTATAACCTATTTATGTGAAGTAACTCTTAAAATTAAAGAATTATCACTGCTACCGTCTACAAAACAGATTATTTTGGTATGAAAATCAGTCTTTACAATGAAATAATGTATTCATTATCAGAAATAAACATCTGACATTTGTAACAAAGCACACTGCTTGAAAATGGGTCAAGAATTGAGTTGAGCTGTGTTTTGAACTGGGGACAGACGTCCTGCTTTAGTAAACAGACAGGCATTAGGGGAGGTGGATCTACAGCGGCAGGCGGGGAGCAGGTTTCACCACAACTGGCAGATAACAAAGCGACAAAAAGCAGTCGGTAAATGTGTTTTATTGTACAGAGGGAAGGCGTAAGGAAACATCTGTCACCTCATTTTCTAAGTTTTATCTTTGCAGAGTGACGACTTACTAGAGATGGACAAGCCACCAAAAATTCTGTTCAAGTAGAGTTCGCTCCACACACATACTCACACCAGAGTCTGAATCAAAACAGGAACTGCAGTGGACCAAACCATTATGTAGCTCAATAGGGGGTGCGTCAATCTTTCTGAACTTAAAAACGTTTTTTTAAAACATTGTTTTCCCTCTAATGCAAATACTTCCAAAATGTATTGCATGATTTAGAATTATATAGTTTTGTTTCCAATTATTTTTGGGGGAGACAACTATCCCTTTTCCCAGGATTAGGGAGGACATGTCTCCCCAGTCCCCCCCGGGATTTCTGTCAATGGTTACAAAATAGCGGTACCCCACTCAAGTTCATTTTTATACACCTAAATGACATGTTGTCTATCGCAAAAACACACTGACAACATGTCACTTAAGATGTCAATTTCACAGAGATTTCACAGAGAGAGAGTTATTTGGCCACTTTGCCCGATTTGAATTATTCTAAGATGACTCTTTGAGCAACCGTGAACATGAGGTCACTGAAAATGTCCATGAAAAATCCTGGAAAATTATTTCATTCAAAGAGCGGGAACCATGAAATAGTTCAAAATAAACAAAATTGAACTGAAGCCCATTGTGTTTTCTGTTTCTGCCATGAGTGGAGGCCCAAGACAGAGTGTGATAAACGCTATTGTGGCTACTCCTTTCCCAGAACATGCCCCATGCCCCGTGTGTCTTCTGATCCTTAACTTGCTGCAGTGCTTGGCTGATTTCAGAGCCAGAGTGTATTGAAGGATTAATCTTTAACTTGCAGGTCCCCCCGCCGGGATTCGCACTGACAACCTTCTGACCTTTTGCCCACTCTACAGTCTAGTGTTTCCGCCTGGCTGGACACCCAGACACACCAGGTTCTGTCAGCGAGCGCAGCACGGCTCATCCAAGTGTGTGTGCATCACAGCACTGCAGGGGCACATGCATTTGTGTGTGTGTGTGTGTGTGTGTGTGTGTGTGTGTGTGTGTGTGTTTGTGGTGGTGCTGAGGCCTGAGGACGCAGCCTACGGTGCTGCCCTGCATTCAGGTGCTGCCATGGTGATTTATTCAAGACGACTGCCATAGGTAGAGAAGCAGAGGAGGGAATAAGACAAAGACAAAGAGATTAGAGAGTGAACGAGATGGGTTTTGAAGGCCTAAAGCAATATATATATATTTTTTAACTAAACCTACAAATAGCTAATATTTTATGCAACTTTTTTTGGTCTTTAGATCGGCAGAATTACAACAACAAATCCACACAAATGAATACACATCATGAAAAGGTCACAGTCTTGAGGTCATAAGTTCACCCATTTAGCTGAGGTACATCTGATTAGTACTGAACCATTTTCTTAAAAATACACATTGCTTTTAGCTCATACTGACTCTCATATTTGCAAACATACTATTATTTGGTAGTAATTATTGTTTAGCTTTATACAGTAGTTGTGTGATATTATAATCAACAAGGTCGATAAGTATGTCAAAATTTCATGTCAAGAAGATCCATATGTTTCACCCATAATTGTCAGGGTGGAAAACCCTCAGAAACAGCATTTAGACCAACAGAGGATATCAAAACTTCACTGAAACCTAAAATCCCATGAGGGATGACGGAGAGAAAGAGGAAAAAAAACAAGCCAGAGGGAGAAAGAACAAGAACATGGAAAAAAAGGATTGAGGCCACCCAAGTGCATGGAAGCCTCAAGCCCCCAGCCCACTGCTTGCTGTCCTCCTCCATCCTTTTCTCCTTCAAGCTTGACATCGATCTTATCCTCTACCCCTTTTCAAGGAGGAACTGGGTAAGAGCCCCCAGGCCTGGCAGGAGCCCACAGGCCTCTGAATCTAGGTTACAGAGCTGGTAGATGGTCCAGCAAAGTCATCCCACTCACTCATCCTCTCTTGCCCATACCTCTCCTCACAGCACAGAGCCTGCTGGCTGGTCAGGGGAAGTGTGGCTGAGGGGGTTGCAGAACAGATGAAAAAAATCAGGCAGAAAAAGGTGGATATTGGTGAAAACTCTTAAAGAGATAGTTCACCCAATTTGAAAAAGACTGCTACTATTTCCTCCACTGTTACATCGTTAGAGTGCTGGATACTGGCTGGGTGCTCAAAGTGCTAACTGTTAACCTCCTGCCATTGACCTGGACTTCCCCCAGCTAACATTCAAGAAATGAACTGCCTCAGATTGTTAAATAAGCAAAGTTTGAGTATGATGATGTGTAACAAATTTTTTACAGCTTGAAATGCCATAAAAATGTTATGGAATTTGAGCTACTTCTGTCTCTGTGGTGGCTACTGGTGGTGGTGGCTCTGGTTTTAAACACTAATTTGAGCAAAACTGTCATCTATGGGTAGCTAAAACACACATACGACTACCTATGGATGTTTTAGCTATGGAAAATGAAACTTGTAAAGTGATGTTAAGCCTTCCTTGAGTGGCTATTTTTAAGACTTTTAGCTGCGGGGAAGTCCAGCTCAATGACAGGCCAACAGTTAGCATTTGGAGCATCCAGCCAGTATCCAGCAATCAGTAACAATGAGAGCAAGTTAGCAACACTACTGTCCTACAGAACAGCCAGGGTTGGATGCACTGAGGTATAGATAGCCATGGATAGCCATGATCTATCGTACTTTGGGATCATTGCTGCATTTACTGCTTGTTTGATATCAAATATATGGATTTTTAGCTGTAATACAATGAGATACTGTCGGGTGAAAACCTCCACAAGTCAACTCTTCAGGAACTTCAGAAAAAACAGTCTTGCTTTTAACATGACAACCATGTGCTTTCCAGCTGATTTAAGTGGTTCTGAAAAGGTTTCCTAAACCCATGGGATTGTAGAATTGAAGAAGGCCTTGAAAACAGTATCAATTGTGTGGCAACTGATGATGTAATAACTTGTCTCAATATAATAAGCTGTTCTCCTAAATTAATCAAAAGGTAATACAACCTGATATTGTACTGATTATATACTATAGCATTCCATGGTTCATGATAATATTTACCAGCCAATAAAACTTTTTAGTAATTACAATTACAATATTATCTGGCAATTTATTAAATTTTCAGGTTCATTCAACTTTTGACCTCTCTTGAGAAATACTTTATTATAATTTGACAAATTTTTACATTATCCTGAAGTTATTAAGTTATCAGCTGCTATAAAAGCAGTGTAGGAATAACAAGTAGTAATGTGTTACTTTAATTCCACTGCATTTGGTGGTAACTAAAAATGTAACCAATTACTTTTTCAAATTAAATAACACAGTTGCATTTACTGAAATTGAAATGGGTCCGTAATTTGTTACATTTGTCTTGATAGTAGACAAATGCAGCCCGCTCTCCAGATTTTTTGGTTTCTGATCTAACATTGCCCGACCTTGAATGAATGAATGAGCGACTCAATCCATCAGCATTAGACTGCACACAAAGGGAGACAGCTCAGGCAATGTGAGCTTTCTGTCCTGGAAACATTATTTTTCCCTCTTCAAGATCAAGGACAAATTTATAGTGGTGAGTTGTAGTCTGTGTGGAGGTGTGAGAACTTTATCCACATCAAAGAATTCATTTACAATGTCTGTAAGCCAGGCTGAGCAAACAGACTGATTGCCAGGTATGTTGCTGAAGGCATGCTGTAAAATAATACAGCTATGTGTGCATTAATAAGACAATTGAAACAGGTATAAAAGTAACACCAAAGCCATTTTCACTTGTAACTAATTACTTTTTATATGGAGTAATTGATAAGGTGATTCAGTTAGTTTACTGCTAATTTTCAGTAACCTGCACAACACTGTATGCAAGCCACTAAAATAGCTTTTAAAATGATTTCATATCTGAAGCCCAAATGTGTAAGGCATTTATAGGACCATGCATTTTTGCCTGTGACCTTTGTTACATGCACACCCTCCTCTGTCTCTCTTTCTCCCCGCTGTTTCCTGCCTCACAAGGAGAATACCATGAAAAAAAAGGAATTCATTGTACTTTATGAGATCGTTATGCACTCTATCCAATTATCATGGCCTGTGGCATTAGCAGCTGCAGATTAAATGCCATGGTCTGTGTTTTACTGCATTAAAACAACAGTAGCCAGGGTCTGGATTAGCCTTATGTGACCCTGCCTGTGTAATCCCGTAACCACTGGCTGACTGCTGGCTGTTAAAGTTTCTCTGGGTCACGTAAACAGAGAGGGATAATGACAGGATTTGGACAGCTTTGAACAGGAAAGGCATTTTTGAAGCAAAATACGTGGATTATCATCAGGGTATACCAGTGTTGGCACAAAAGCAAGCAGGGAATGAATGCACACCCGCTGCAGTATATGAGACAATCTAGGTAGACGCTGCGCTGGAAAATGGGAAAAGGAAATAAAAAATTTTTGAAAAGGAGGTGAACAAAGTCTGATTGAAAAATTCATACACTTTGCAACTGTTTTATGAGGTGAGTGGTTTGCGGTTTAAGCAACAGCACATAATAACATTTCTGGATCAGTATTAAAATACAATTTCTGTACTTTATATGGAAAACTCCATGGCAAAATTTTACATCATAAACTCAAGTGTTTGAAATCCAGCCTTTTTTGAAAGCTGTATTTCACCCTTTTAACAAAAAAAATCCTTTTGGGTGCTTTTGTAAATTTGTAATTTAATAATTATATGTGTATACACACACACACACACACACACAGTCACTTTCACTGGTGATGGTTAGCCCCACCCCCAATACTTTGGCCACGCCCCTATCAAAATGTATGAACCGTTCATCGTGAACTCTTGTGGTTTTCAAAGGGTTACCTGAAAGAAACTTACACTGAATAAATTATTATGTTAAAAGACGATTATGTCTTCACAGCAACAATAACTAGAGGGTGTCTACAGTGCTATGTGAAAGGGGGATTCAGCAGTTTATTGTTATTGTCACTTCAGTCAGTCAAACTCCAGCACATAATGACATAGTCTATCATATGGGCACTGATAGCCTCTATTACTCTGCTAATTATATTTTCATGGGACTCAAGAGACAGATCACCTTCTGCCACAAATAGAGACTTTTTGCTGGGTTTTAAAGAGGTTTGCAAGGAAGCATGACCAGGTTTGGTGGATTTTATACAGAAATGGAGGTTGGAGACCATTTAAGACTGCCGTCAGGTACAAGAGTTACACTGCTGGATTCAATTCAGACGCCAAAAGCAAAGAAGAGATTTAGAGACTTAGGGCTCTAGTTTCCCGGCGCAGCGCAGGGGGCGCAGTGAGGCGCACCCCGCGCAGAGCTAGTTTGGACCAGCGCAGCGTGCGGGGCGCACAGAGGTGCGCCAAGATGGGAGTGGCGGCATAGCAGGGGGAGGTGTCGACAGATTCAGCTTGGCGCAGTGACAGTTTCGTGCGCCCAAAGAGCAGGGTGGCGCAGTGAGGCGCACCCCACGCAAAGCTAGTTTCGACCAGCGCAACGCCAGAGGCAAGTTTCCCAGACCGAGGTGCGCCAAGATGGGAGTGGCGGCGCAGCGGGGGGAGGTGTCAACAGATTTAGCCTGGCGCAGTGACAGTTTCGTGCCAAAAGGCTTCGCCGAGGTGCGCCAAAAGCTCGCCATCTGAAACCACGTCTACTTTCAGCGCAAGGCGCAGCGTGGCCGGCGCAGTGCAAGTTTCGCTGGCTGGCTCACATCACCGAA
>OMLB01012611.1:47918-61009 GCA_900302555.1 Myripristis jacobus | reverse complement strand
AAAAAAAAAAAAAAAAAAAAAGCAGTGGTATATTTTGTACAGTTCATTAGCCTGAAGGGTCCAGACTTTAAGCAGTTCAAGTCCATGTCTATAGCGGACAGGTGGCTCGCAGAAGCAGACAGAAGGAGGTGGGAGTGATGCATATGATTAACACTGCAAATATAATATAATATAAATATTCCAGGGGCCGGTAAAACTCTGATCTACTGGCCAGATGGGCCGGTGGGGAACAAATGTTTCGTTGGACACTGGGAGCGGGGCGTTAATGCAAATAACGAGGAGGTGGAAGATGGTGGAGCCCTTGTTAAATCCATGATTATTTACCATGTCACTGCTGTGATGTGGAATTCAGGTCTGACGAGGAGCTGCACGGAGGTTGAAAGGCAAGACCTGAAGAGAGCGCGCTGCTTTTGCATAGAATCATGGAGATCAACTGTGACATGCAGTTGCAAACACAAAGAAACCGCATGTTTTCCTCTCAATTACCTGCCAAACATCTATTAATAAAAGAGTGTTTTAATAATTTGTGTTTGCAGTCACTCACTTTTAAAAGCAGTGGGGCTGACACTTTTGCAGTGCATGCATCATACATTTATCCAATCAGGGATGTTCAGCGCTAAAACTCCACCCCAACGGCCCCGAAAGGTTCCTCCAGTGTAAACAGCAGTCAAGGCTCCTGATTCCACTCGAAAGTTTGTGTTTTCCACAGTTCATGTGGTGGAAAAGTGGTATTAAGTGTGGCTTACATCACATCCTGTTACACTAATGCAGCAAAATATACAGTCTTCTAAGTGACTGTGTGCATGAAGAACGTCAGCCAAATATGACATCACCAGTCCCAACCCACCAAGGCAACACAGCATTCAGATTCTGTTGGTACTAAGTGAAAAAAAAAGAAAAAAGATTAAAAATAGGTTCAGGTGGCACATTGGGCAAAGACAAGGTAAAAACAAAAAAACAAAGCAAAACCAAAACAACAAAAAAAAAACCTGCCATCTTCTTGTCAGCCAGATGTTTTCACTGATAAACCCGCTGATTAGCATATAAAAAGGAAGGCAGCAGTAATTTATGTTCTGAGGAAGTTGTTTTTTCCATGTGATGTGGCAGGTACTGTAATTAACAAGCATGGCGTGTTAGTTTTGATGACATTTCAATGCTCAGCGACACCTTCTCCGAGGCCAGAGTGCCCATAGTCAGCTCTGAACGTGCAGACTTGGAGACACAATGAAAATGTGTTTCTCACTTTAAAAAAAAATTAAAAAAATCTAGTGTGGAGCCACAGTTTACTTTGGCACTTGGGGCGCAAATTTTGCCAGGGATGCTGCCATTTGTTTTCTTTCAAACAAAGGACAGGAGTGAGAAAAAAAAAAATCAACCCAACATTAAACCAGGAAGCTGTTGGCTATATGTATACTTGCAACAATAGCACATGTTGAATGTGGCAGTATCTCTGGAAGGCTCCAGCTGATCCCTTCAGGCAGCACTATTTCCCGCTGTTAACCTCAAATTGTCTCCAAAAGCGCCGTCTTTTTTGATACAATCACTCGCGTGGTCGTGGGGACTCTACAACACACATGTGATTAGATCAGATGTGTGCCTCGACTGCTTCAGAATACATTTTGCTGTGACTCGATGAATAATACTGAGGCGTTCAAGCATACCAAAAACAGTTTCCATCTAATCCTCTCTATTTGATACATTAGGGGATAAGCTCCACGGCACCACTGAGAGGGGGAACAACACAACTCCCGGCCATGATGAAGCACGCCGAGGCTAGCAGGCTTCAGCCATTCCAAGCACATAGTTATGCACCCATATGGAGAGGCATTTGTTGCTTGTTTTTCCCCTCATCACCCCAGGGCACGCTAGCATTAGCTAAACGCCTTGAAAGCAAATACTGACACCTCCCAATGCCAGTGCTGGGGTCCACAGATGCACCGCGAGAGGAGCCAGCTGGAGCGAAAACAGGGGGAGGCAATAAAAGAGGGAGGGAAGGAGGGAGACGCGTGTCAAGTTATTGCCGTGGACACCAAGGAGCTTCAGCCGGGGTGCTATGGTAACCAGATGGACTTGCTGTGAGGCATATTTCATATTTCACATTGCACCATCCTGTTTGTTAGGCACTCACCTGGCAACGACTCAGGGCGTACATACACCTGACACTCCGCTGTGTGTGTGTGTGTGCATGGGAGCATATTGTGCACACACAGGCTCAAACCCTGAACCCTGACCGTGAAGTCTGTGTGGCTTTCGAGCCCATCGCCCGGAGGAAAACTTAATCCAAGTGGCAACAAAAGTTTGTTACCTGTCTCCTGAATTTCCTGCTTGGCACATTTCTCCAATAACTACCAACAATATCACTTTGAGTTTGTTTCACTGATGCTGGCTCAACTCTGACAGGCTGCCTGCGGCCTTGGCCTTGCCAAGTCACCGGTGGCTATGTGACTAGGTCGAGTGATGGCTGGTCAGATGCCCAGCATGGATCTTTACCTCTCTGACTGGGCAGATGTCAGGCAATTGGCACTGCCGCATCTCCCAGAATCCCCTATGTCTCCAGACGGTCTACCACTCTTAGTCGGGGATAAAAGCAGGTTTTCTGGGTCTGGTTCAGTTGCTTCTGCCCCTGCCTTTTTTTTTCCCCACTTGGCTGGCTCTACTGTTTACCACTTAGATAGTCAAGTGATGCAGGGAAGCTGGTGGCCAAGACACTGATCACTAATGAGGGGTAGGGCTCTGTCTCACCCAAACTGTGGCGCTCCGGTGGCAGATCACTGCAGGAAACCTCTCAGACCTTGCAATCCTCACAATACTGCATTGCCATTCAAATCCACTCAACTTTTCAGTCTGCACTTTTTCACTCGCATTTGGTCTTTTTCCTTTCTCTCTCTCTCTCTTTCTCTCTCTCTCTCCCAGAGTGACAGATTGTATATCATTATCGGTTGTCCTAACAATGCAAATTCCCTTGTTCTGTGATCTGTCATTGCTCACGCATGGCTTCACAGAGAGACCGGAGCGATGCACAGTAAGTGGCTAAACGGAGCCGCAGAGTCAGAACAGCCATTTTCGTCAGTATGTTAGATTAGCCCAGATTATGCAATTTGAAAATGTAAAGCGATATTACCACGCTACATTTGCTGACAGTTTGGCGCGATGGGGGAAAAATGCAAATTGTGGGTGGCATGTTCCCCCTCACTTTGAAGAGGGGCTCTGCAGCGCCGCTTCCTCTCACCATATGCTCCGACAGCTCAGTGCCACCCTGCTGGAGCCGCAGCAGCCCTGCAACTGTGGAGACGAAGTTGACATAATAGCCCAAAGTCATAAATGACACAAAAACCCAAATAAGACAGAAAAGCTACCACAACTGCTTCTGGCTACAGAGGTTGGTGTGTGTGTGTGTGTATCTGTGTGTGTAAGGTAATGTTTTCACCAGGGCCCCAACAACTCCACAAGCACAGAAAAGTTGCATCTTTTCAAGACAGTTTTCTGCACTTCAGTGGCAACGAGCCATGTTTTGTGTAGCTGGGCGAAGGTTAGTGTCAGAATTAGCCTGCCTATAATGTAAGCGTCTTTCATAATAATCAGAGTGCTCGCAGTCATTCCTTTGCACCATTTGACCTCCATCTCCAAAGTAATAAACCAAGACTTTTGATATTTTTTTCTTTGAAAATATGAATAGCTGCTTGACAAAACCCTGAATCATAAGGTATTGAAGCCACAGAGTAAACTCCGTAATTGTGACATTCACTGACCAGATTGACACAAGCAGGCCACATCTTTTCTAAGCTAATGGAATGCCATATTCAGAGAGCCGCCTCTCAACAGCGTGGATGGGCTGTACTTCAAGTGAAAATGCGGTGAAGTACATACAGAATCACAGTGGGAGCAGAAGTACTTTTGCACCACTGTAGACAAATGGATTTAAAAAAAAAAAAAAAAAAAGCTACATGGTAAAAGACAATCAGAGGAAGCAGCCTGGGGGAAAGCAGCAGACAGTGATAGAGATGTGAGTGAGATTAAAAGGAAAAAAAAGAGATGGAGCTTGATGGAGGTAGAGGAGTGCACTTAAAATCATTCACACTGACCAGCACTTTAACACGGTGTTCCTGATGTCTCTCTCTTGAGCATGGTTAACACCCGGTGCATGACCTGCTCTTAAAAGGTTTTCATAACCAACTTAGAGGGTCAGCCCCTGAAAAATGATGAAGAAAGCTGTTTGGCTGTCACCGTGGAGTAATGCCTGGCCGATCAATAGCAAGACCAATCGCCTATCTGCGCACCATCCTGTATCGATTTCTGGGAATTGTACTTCACTGGGTAAAGATTATGTGGAATGCTCATGTGTGTTAAACCTTAAGAGGTGGTCATTGACGAGGTAAAGCCTTGCTCAAAACAGGTTAATGTGACTATAAAGTATAGCTCGGTGGACCTTCAGTGATAAAAAGGAAAGAAAACTGGGATTTAAAGCCCGATGGGTCAGAGAAAGATGATTACATCCTGAAGGCTTGGATGAGAAAGGCGTGAGATTCATCATGTGACGTTGGCATGGAACTTCAGGGACTGTGGAAAGGGTCGCCACTACCTCTAGGGATTGGGTATGCGGGTTTTGGCGCAATGCTCTATGGGTGCCTTGGGAAATTATGTGTGGATAGCACAGCTATCTGACTCACCTAGCAATGGCCTGGAAATTTCCATCCCCATATGAACGAATGAGCAATGTCCCCCTTAACAACCAAGACGTGGATCAAGGGAAACTGTAATGAAATTGGTGCGAGCTATACAGATCTCGGAACAGGCAAATTTTACCCACGGCCGATATCCGACTCCCGCCAGAAAAAAAAAAAAGAAACCCACAAAGGATTTCATGCATCTGTTTCATAATGAGCGCTATGAAAATGTTTGGGAGCATGTGTGTGTGCATTTTGCACATGCATGTGTATTTGGTTTTTCATTTTTGTCTATTTTGAGATGGAATCCAGACTGGGCAGATGCAGAGAAAGCAAGAGCGGGAAAGAGAGAGAACTAGAGAGAGGAAGAAGGCTCCGAGGCGCAGATGAAGAGCGTCTGTGTGGAGGCCAGGTGGCAGATAGCTGGAGTTGGGAGATGAAAGCAGGAGAACACCACTGATCTACTGTACAGTGCACTGCTGGAGGAGATGGATCGCTCCCCCCTCTCTTCTATTTTCTCGCTGTGTCTCTGTCTCCTCCATGCCTGGGAGCGAGTGATGCATCATGGGTCAGGTGTGGTTGAGTGCTGGGAGGATCAGAGCAGCCAGCGCCCACTCTCCAAGGCCTGAGACGCACGAGGAGGTCAGAGAAGAATCTGGAGAGGGGAAGAGGGGGAGGGAGTGAGAGACGGATAACGAGCGAGGGAGATGGGAACGCGAGCAGGAGGCAACGAGCGAACGAGAGACGCACCACTGATTGAAAGGATGTCCAAAAAAAGATCCGGGGACCGAGCGGTACACCAGCCACAATGCTGTGTCTGGTGTTCATGTATATTTTAGCTCTGCTTTCATAGTGTGAGCATGATGCAGAGGTATGGAATATTTATCACATGCACAAGTGAGGTGGGTGAAGTCGAACACCGAGCCCACTGGCTGTGTAGCAGGAGCACACTGGAGCACAGCAGCCCCAGCCGATGTTACACTTTCCCAGAAAGGGCTCAAGCGCACCGCCTCACTCTGCTGCAGGACATCACGATGCCTGCCTCACCTGCAATCATATGCATACATTTGCATAGCCATTATCGCCATCTTGCATAATCCAATAACGGATGAATGATGAGGGCTTCACTTTGGGGTATCAGTAGTCCTCCGTCAAGGGAAAACTTAAGGTGTGCATCCATTTGCATTGCTGATGAGCTGCAGGGCATCTAGCCAGGCAGGTAGTTCATATTTTGTTTATGAGAGCGCATGTCGTAACTTCTCCCCGAGGTTCCAGCTGTTCACTGAGCTCTCTCTCTCTCTCTCTCTCTCTCTCTCTCTCTCTCTTTCTCTCTCACTCGCTCTATCGTTTCAATCTCTGACATGACCAGAGATTTTTCTTGCTCTCAATCATGCCTCAACCATGACAGGCTCTCCCTCTCTCTTTCTCTCTGCAATATGTGTCTGAAATAACTTTTCAAACAGGATATCACCTTCCCAGCATATTCAATAGGGCCATGATAAGCCAACAGTGTCACTTTTGACCACTGTTCAGAAAGTTTAGACAGCCTTTATTTTCCTCCGTGCACTTTAGGAGAATCTAGTGTCTCCTGGCTCTCTCTCCCACCCGTCCTCAAACTTAAATTTGAAAGGACATTGTGTAAACTAATGAAATGCAGGAACCTTCCTCACAGAGTGACAAGTCTGGCAGCCCTGAGGTTGGACCTGCAGGGCCCGCCCTTTCATGGCGACACCACACAGCCAGCGTGTTCTCTCTCTGGGGAGCGAGCCGTAAGACAAAACAAGAGAAGCTGGAAAAGATTTAGCAGGAGAGATTAAAATCTCTGAGGCACGGCAAGAAAACGACCCCTTTGCCGTTCAATTTAACCAAGCTCGGCGGGAGACTTTATTATTTATATTCTTATTTACCGCGGCTTTGACATTTTTATCTCCGTTCCCACCGGCCAGGCACAGCCAGCGCAATTCTTCGACCTTGGAGGAAGAATTCTCCACCACTAACTTTCCTCTATCTGAAATCCCAACCCCTTTGCAATCTGTTTTTGTGGTACTGAGACAAAAACATGATTCACCATCCTCGAGTGTGCTCCGCATTTGTGCATTCCAATGAAAGGGGGAACCTATTACACAGCTGAATGGCTGAAACTTTACATTGTCATACCGGTGTGATGTTTCAAAGACCACAAGGAAGGATGGCGAGCGGCTTTGATGAGCATCGCCATTGTCCTGTCTTGTTTAGTGCCTGGGCTATTGTCATGAGTTGCTAATTAGTAAATAAGAGCTGTTGACACGCCACTGCACAGCACTAATGAACACAAGACGTGCTAAACCACAGGAGACACAGCTATATTGTGGAGGTGGGTGGTGAAGTAGCGAAATGGCTGTTGCGTGTGTGTGTTTATATGAGAGAGACAGAGCAAGAGAGAGTGCAGGAATAACTCATCTCATATGACTGCATGTTAAAACAATGGGCGGTGTAATGTTCCTCTTGTATACTATAATACGTGAGCTTCATACAAACTGCTCTCGGGAGCAACAAGATGGACGTCCTCCCAGAGCTTTACAAGACAGCAGCAACGTGACTTTAGAGAAACAGTGCTGATTGAGACAATGACTTCTAAGCTGTGCCCGCTGGCACCACAGCAAGAATGAACGGCCCACGGGGAAGGAGGGTGGATGGTATTGGGGACAGGGAGGGGTGAGGAAGGAGGAAAGGGTGGAGGAGGGAGGGAAGGTGGGTAGATAGGGAATCTGTCAGGTATAGAGGAGAAGCAAAACAATGGGGCAGAATGAGGAACAGGGCTGCCGGGGAGTTGACAGAGAGACATCAGTCCTTGGTGACAAGGACAGAAACCCTTATCAATGAGCTGCGCTCTGCAGGGCCAGCAGAGACAGAAGGCAGGGGTTTGTTTTCTACTGATGAAAAGTCAGCAAAGACACCGCCATGGCTCAATAGTATGGGTTTACTCTGGAGTTGTACTTTCTCCAAATACCCACCTCACAGGGATGCCGTGGCATTTTGTACGTTAGATATTATATTGTACACCTGTACAGTCTAATGCAGCTCAGTGCAACAGCTCTGCCACAAATTCTGCCTTTTAACAAAGTTTACAATGTTCAGTTTGTGTTGACATTGTGGAGAATGTGTCAATTTAATTCTGTGTTTATTTTTGAGGTTGTAGTTTGCAGAGGTCTTGTACTGGATACAATTATTTTAGGAGGTGTTTCTAACTTTTTGTCCTCCCTATTCATACACATGAGGAGGACAAAATAGTGGAAACACCTCTCAGTAAAATGCGGTCCAGTACAACAGCAGCACTAACTATGAGCTCAATGCCAAACACACAACTGAATGAACACCTCTATTACTGTGACAAAAAGAAAACCTGAGCATTATAGGCAGCAGAAAAGTAAACTTTGTGGCAGAATAGTTGTATTGGATTGTAGGAGACTGTATAGGTGTGTGTATATTGTATTATATACTACAGATAATACCTGTCACACTGTAGGGAAAAAAACACTCTGCTTTTGACCTGGTGCTGTTATCAATTAGTCACAACTTATTTGGACTGCCCAACATCAATATTAAAGAAATAATCCAACATAATCCAATCTATTAGTTCAATAATTTAAAGACTTTGTGACTTTCTAACAAGTGCAGAGAAAGGGAAGATTTAGAGTAATAAATGCAAAGCACGAGGGTTGGAACAGTCTCGGGTTATTGAAGTTCTGGGTCCAAAGCGGTGACATCCAAGATGGCGATGACAAAGTGGAGCTGTTGGAGGTGGAGAGACCCCCAGGTGACTCATGGAGTTCCACACTGGGCATCATCAGTATTCTGGACAAGCTGTCGGTCACTAAACTGAGGAACAGTCAAACAGTGTCAGTAATCTTCTGTGAAAGCTGCGGGCTATGGAGGAAACATTTCAAGCGTTCGGCTGGTGATGCCTGTCTGCTCCTTTCGCTAAAGTCAATCTCCCGCTTGACTCTCTCCTCCTGTTCTGGCGGATACACGTGTGTGTGTGTGTGTGTGTGTGTGTGTGTGTGTGAGGCACGAGAATACATATGCAGGCACACACATCAACATGAACTCGCGCACACAAACAGCCAGAGAAAATGTAGTGAATCATCGACGCAGGGCTTGTACCCACAGGGCAGCCAGTGCGTAGGGGGGCAGGTGAATGCTGGGAAGGGAGGTTTGAGCTGCGCTGGCTGACAAATGTCCCCTCTTCCCTTCAAGCTCCTCTGAGTGGGTGATTGATCAAGCTGAAGAGGGCACAGGGGCTTCTTCCAGGAACAATAACACAGAGAGAAAGAGAGAGAGACAGAGAGAGAGAGAGACAGACAGAGAGAGAAGAAGACACGCCGGAGGACAAATTTGGTGACATTTCCACTTTAGAGACACGTCATTTCCCCACTTTCATTAAACTTAGAGATGAATGGTCACCATTCCCTCTGGGTGCCAAAGCTTTAATGCACACATTGGTCGGTCGGTGCGAAGCGACTAAGCTGTTGTTCCATTTGTAACCGAACAACCGTGCCATGATTAAATGTCGCCGTCCATCTGATAATGGAGATCAACCATACACATGAAGGGACAGTGGATAAATATGGGTTCCCAGTTGGCTGTTTGTCATGAGATGGAAGAGGGGAGAAACCATACAGTGCACAAAAAACAACCAAAAAAAAATTCAAGCGTGCTGCTCTCTCTCAGGTGGCGTCCGCAACTGTGTGAGGAAGAGAAGCTTAGTAGTTGCCTTACCAAACCTGCTTCGTGTCAGTCTTGCTTTAAAGTGCTTGAGACTGTATCTTTTTCTTTGGTTTTAAGTGTCATACAATTTCTCCCCTGCTCGATTTCAAGCATCACCATCACCATCTTGTAACTTGAATAGACCACATGAATTAAACTGTGGATTTAGGATGTTTCAACCCTGATAGCTTTGCAGGTTTAGGTAGATGTAGCTATATATACTGATTCCAATTAGCACCCAACAGATGTAAACCATGCATCATCTAAACTTTTAATGCATCATGAGTAAGACATTCATCCCTTTGTTTACTGCAGTGATCTGCGCACAGAAGATCTGGCCCAGATAAACTTCTCCTAAAATGACTCTTTTTTTTTTTTTTTTTTTAATTGCAAGACCTGTGTTTCAAATACCCATGATACATTTTGTAAATTAGACAGCTTCAGAGTTGCTGTAAGGTTTGTTTTTTCACTTTGACAAAGCTAGGCTAATGACTCCTATAGACTTTAAGTCTTTATGCTAAGCTAACATGAAATGCTACCCATAGGAACTGAACCACGGGACGTGCAGAGATGAAAATGATATTGAGCATTTTGTCTCTGTCTGGGCGAGTCAGTAAAAGGGAATTTTGCCCAAAATGTTGGAGTATTCAACTAAAGATTCTTCTCATTGTCAAGCTATCCACCATGATAATATTCTACTACTTACCTTGATTGGATGCTCCTTCTCTTAACCAAGCGTAGCCAAAATAAATCACTTTATGTTTAATAATCTTTATTTATAATTCCTTAATAATGGAACTGCCCATTAACAGGCATGGCCGCTGAGGGTTAATTGAACTACACGGAACAGATGCTGAAACATGACTGTAACTTACAGTGATTTGCAAGATGTCATGCTTGGCCAGGCTCTCAAAGGGAGCCAGAGGCCCCTGTAAGGAGACTCCCTCTCCCTCTCCCACACTCCAAGAAAAATCTTTGTCCAGCAGCGGGCTGCTCAAACAGCTCAATCAGCTGTAAAATCAGTCCAAGTGGTGTGAGTCAGGTAATGACAGCACACAGGAAGGACAACACACGTGAAACAAAAGGCGGCCGGGCGGCCGAGTGTTCAGCCTGCAATGCAGCTCAGGCAGAAACACAGTCTTGGGAGGAGTGTGCATGTCAACAGCTCACCGATGCTTCGAGATTGTGTGTGTCGTTTGGGCGTGTGTTAAGGTTTTGGATTGTGGGGAGCCCATCTGTTCCCTCGTATGATGTCTACTGTACCTGCCATGCTGTTTACACAAAGGAGTCCATGCGTCAATAAAGCTGTAATAATAAATAAATTGCAGGCCACCTGGATTCTGTATTGGTGGATTATTTGAAGGTTTAATTAACTCAGGCGGTTATTTCAGTCGAGCACGTTGTTTGACGCCTCAGGTTTTCGCGTGGATGGATGGATGCTCCATGCTGAGGCGGAAACACACGGGGTGAACGTGTTAGCGTGCATGTAAAAGCATGTCAGAGGAGGAGGCAGTGGAGGAGAGACGGAGGGACGGACATACAGCGAAAAACATGCGTCCAGAGACAGAACCATGACAGAGAGCAAAGACAGTGAATGCAGCCCGGTCGAACACACAGAGAGAGTGTGCGTGCGAGTATGTAAGGTGCTGGCTGACAGAGTGTGTCGGTGACACCCAAGGGACACTGGGAAGACAGCTGGATGGAGTGTAGATTGCTGTCTTACATTCACAGCACTCCATGGACCAGTTGGCTAGCTCTCTGTCTCTCACACACACACAGTGCCACACACATGTAGGCAGACAGGCATGCACACACAACCAGAGCAGCAAACAGAGACTGAAGAGCAAGTAAAATACAATACCAAAACAGATTGGTATTCAACTACCTTTCGACCCTTTGGCTTGCTTCGTGTGGCGTCTCAAGTCAAAGACGTGCAAGAGAAAGGAAACGCGTGAAATGATGAAGGAGACAGAGAGGACAGATAGAGCGAGAGGAGAAAAGAACGGGAGGCAGGTTTTCCTGGGCAAAACCAGAAAGAAAATAAAACGAGAAACAGATTTCAACATGAAAGAGCTAGAACGTCACACCGCATTACGTTGGATATAGATTGAAAAAGACGTGCACAGCAGTATTCTACGTACGCTGCCCTGAAGGGGTGTAGGGCCTCTGCAGACCTGACAAAACTCCCCACCCACAAATGAAATCTGCCGCTCACCTTCCCTTCACTCATCACGGCGATATCAAGAGTAATTTCCTGTGTTAGTGCCGGCCGAAACAATCGCTCTGATTTTCAGTAACAAGGCAAAGTGAGGTTGATTGCTGCACGTCCTCCCCAGAACGCGGTGTTTCTCATCAGGGGACTTAGACAGCATTACAGTAATGCAATCTGATGAACACCAGGGTGTGTTCAGTGGAGCGAGCACACACATACAGTAACATGCACACACACACACCTTCTCATCTAGAAATAAACCAAAGCGCGCTTCCATTCCAGTGCGTGCAAAAGGTACAGAGGCTTACAGAGGCTTGTTGCAGCCGTGTTTGATATCTAGCCGGCTGGACAAGGGCACTTTGCCACTTTCCTCCTCTCTTGTGTATCTAATTAGCAGTGGCTGGTCCCTGCGGCGGGACCTATGAGGTAGTCTCACAGTTCTCATTAATCCTCTGGTCCTCTCGCAGACTTAACAGAGCCAGCAGGGTCACAGGTCAGTCGCTGATAACAGTGCTCAAACACACGCGCACCCTCACGCGCGCTCAAGCGGCATCTGCTCGCCCACGATGTGTGTGTGGGCCGGCGAGGTGAGTCAAAGCCATTCAGAGTGGGAGCCCTGCGGACTCAGTGCGCTGCCTGCTTGTTACCGGCCCCTCCATCGTCTGTGTGCCGACTGGCCTCTGCCTCGGCCCAGCTAATAACACAGCAGCCCGCTTGCCTGTGGTACACTGCCCTCACAGGAGGTATATGGACGCAATAAATGGCCGCACAGCGCTGACAGGAAGCAGGCACATAATTACACATAAAGAGTTTCATTCCGAAATGAAACATCCAGCGCTTGCAGAATGTGTCTACCCTGACAAAATTCTTGCTGGCAGGAAAAGAAAAGCAAAGCTCATAACTGAATATTACTGAAATTAGATATCTTGAGTCTCAAGCCCCTTTTACCTGTGAAACAACAACATCTCAGAGGATGTAATCTTTTTTTTTTGTTGTTGTTTTTGAAACACTGAGCAATAAGCCACCCCCAATCTCATACACCCCCAGCGCCTCTCTAAACAAATATATGGCTTTATGTAACAAAACCCCTCGCTATGATTGCTAGACGACCCAAAAAACGAACAATGCTAAACACTCAAGGTTCAGTACGCACTGCCGCGCACACCATAATGGATAGATAAGCGGCGAGCCAACACTGGGTGATCGTTCAAGCGGAAGCATAATTCAAGTATAAATCTCTGGTTTATGGGTTGATCCGGTGAAGCTTGCCGGGGCGACGGCGGGGGAAGGGCATGAAAAAGAGGTTGCAGGATGACAATTTTTCGGGCAAATATCTGATTCTGTGAAGCAGAGACTGAGCTGGAGGGCTGCGGTGAGACAGCGGCTTTGCTCAGGAGCTGTGAATCCCGGGTATTGCATCGAGAGGTGGGGGTGGAACACACACACACACACACACACAGATGGAAGGG
>OMLB01012611.1:24045-38122 GCA_900302555.1 Myripristis jacobus | reverse complement strand
GATCATCAATTGAAATATCCAGCTTACAAAACTAAGCAAATGTGAGTCGAGGCAGCTTGGGGAGATGAAAGAGCCATATTTCCATTTTTGCAGCAGTCTTAGCTTGAAATTGCTCATAGCTGCCTGAAGGGAAGGTAGTCCAGATGGTTCCTGATGCAGCTTTTAGTTGAACAGCAGGCAGGTAAAACTTAACCATCTGAACTGGGACGATGCCTGAGTCCAGTGGTGACTCACTCCCCAAAAGTCCTCCGAAAGATATCACAGGCGAACGCTACAAAACAAGTTTGCAGGGCCAGAACAACAAATTTGAATCGCTATTTACAGCATGGCAGGAGAAAAACTGACATGAGATTGAGCTTTTTGCCTCTTCTTTCCTTTTTTTTCCCTCTCTGTTTGGCTCATCAGGGATACAGGCATCCTGCAAAGCTAAAAAGCAGACACCCATGAATGCTTAATATACAGTAGAGCACATATCTGCATGCATTCCCACCTCCACAGCTCCAGGGTTCAGCCTCCTTGCCTTTGAGTAAACGTGTGGGCCTGCTTTTTTTTTTAAGTCCCACCACAGGAAGGGCCTTTCCCTATCGGCCTCCCTTGTCTTTGAGCTTCACCTTTGCATAACTTCTACATGTTATATCAGGTGTATGTACATGACCCCTGCTGTCGAACTAATGGAGGAAATGGTATCTTTCTCTGCCTGTGTTGATGGGCTGTCTTGAAAGGAGCTGGTGGCCTAAGCCAGCAGGCGGGTGAAATAAAGATAATAGGCATTCTCTTCCCACTGCTTGCACTAATTGCCAGATGTCTGATGACCACTTGACAGGTCTGCTTCTGCTTCTACTCCCCTAGACCGACCGAGGGGAGAGTGACCCGCGCTTTACACTGTGCACTGGCAGCAGTCAGCAAATTTTCCAGCTTTTCCTCACAAATAAGTTGATAATTTGACCCTTCCAGAGCTTGAAATGGGGGAATGCAGGTTTAAAGCAATAGGTGATTCCCATTAATATGCAGAGCGTGTGCTGTTTTGGTTGCCTCACTACAGTGACAAATCTAGCGGGACTCTCCGCAACAGTATGGAGAATCCCAATGCCTTGCTGCGAGCGGCAAATGTGCCCGTGTGGTTGGTGTGCTCCTCAAAACGGAAAATGAATCTTTCAAATAGGAGGAGCTTAATTTAAGTGTTTCAAAGCTAATTCTCCTTTTGTTCTTTGCAGGGATATGATTGAAACTGTATCAAATGCTGTTGCTAGGAGACGCCAGTCATGGTCCAGAGATAGGGAACAGGGGAAGTAAGTGATGAGTTCTGGCACTGACTTCAGACCGGTCTCACTGGTGGTGTGACTGAAGTGGAAGAAAGAGGGAATGGATGGAAAAAGTGATGGAGAGAGGGGGAGTTTTTTGGAACTAGGCTATGTGGGGAAAAAAATGCAGTGATGCGAGGCAGTCATACAAATGATAACAATAAGCATTCAAATACCACTGGCTGTTTAATATAGTGCTTTGTTGTTTCGCACAAACAGCGCTCTACCTTTGGAATTTGAACTTCAGCAACCCCAACAAGCATCTCGTCCCTTGATGCACCTCCTCTCCAATAAATCCTTCATACACGGCAATCAAATGAGCATGAATTATTCAGTGTTGCCAAACAACTCACACATAATCATTTAATGAGTTTCTCCCCTATCTCTTTATGCTCTGATATACTTGGGTGAAGATAACTTCCTGTCTATGGGAAAAGTTGGGCAGTTTGTCTTTGAACATGAATGCGCCACTTATCTGGAGTCGAGAAGCCCTGATCGTTTGGTTGTTAGATTGATGGATTTCCCTGTGTTTCTAATGAAAAGCAAACAGAGATTAATGGAATTATGAGATTAGTAGGATCTCCAAACTGTAAACATTCAAGACAATTAGTTTGTTGAGAAGCAGCTCCAGTATCTGTCTAAACATTAGCCAACCAGCAACTATGTCGCTTTCCCTGCCTTTGCCCATCTCATTTATCACACACTGACTGGTTTAGATGCTGGGAGGAAAATGGAAGAAACACACTTATCTCTAGTGCTCTATATATCATACCCAAACAAAAACATGACAAGATTTTCTGCAGGAGTGGCTTACGTATTGTATCATGCAAACAGAAAAAGAAAGAAACGGTGTTTAGACTCTTTGAACCACAGCGCACAATGAAGAAACAGATTCTCCAATTATATTATCATGCATTATAAGGTGGATTCCATGCACATTTTCCAGCAGTAAAACATAACACCAATGTGAAACGCAGTATCATATGCCCTAGTGGTTGGCAAATAAATTAGCTGCAAATGCATAAACTAATCACCTCTGTGTAATAGATGGGACTGGATCCTGGTGAGACTTAAAGTGGCGCCACAGCAGGAAAGATTTTGATGTAAAAATACACCCGTCTTATCAGCCTGAATCACAAAGCGGGGCAGAAAAAGGAGAGGAGCCTCCCACTCCCTGCAACTGAGACCGTGTAGATCCACTACATTTGTGCAAATGAAATTCTGGTGTCAGCTATGGTCACGTCTCCACCCGCAAGAAGTGATGAATCAAAACTTAAAAGTGGATTATAAACTCCCCCTAAACAACAGCGAGTGAGTGCAGAAATCATATAAGAACTGCAGGGCTGACCCCATCCATCTCTATGTCTGTACATCAGTGTTGCGGCCAATGTGTTGCAAAGTACTCAGATTACTTTTTTGTAGTCGTGAGTAAGTTACTGTGTTAGTTTTTCAGCTCAAGCCATTGCTCAGTTACTGTGAAGGAATTTACTCTGTAGGTGTAGGTCAGATTTTGTCCCTTTTGAGCTGCACTGATAAGATGAACCGTCTCCACGCGACCAAGGCCATAAGTTTTGCAAACGATTCCATTACTTTACATCACTGGATCGGTGAGAACGCTGCGATTCCTGATCTCACAACACCTGGCGTGTGATTCGACAACAAAAAAAAGCTGAGGACATAATTCTTCTCAGGGATCAACAACAAGCTCTACACCTTCTGCCAAATGCCCTCGTTCGCCCGACTTATTCACAGACTCACCCACCCGCCCACGCAGAAACTTCTGCCTGCTTCCCAGAGGTTAGTGACACACTTGTATCTATACACCATGAACTGTCTGCGCTGGATGCAGGGATTTCCCTCTTTGAACTGTTACACAAAGAGTTTCAGGGGTTAACACGCAGCTTGGAGATCAGTTGTAACCAGATCTGCACCCTAACCAAAGAGAACATACAGCTCAAACGAAAAAATCTGTCTTAAGTCTCACTGCTGAAATAGCGGCTGTCACCAGAGACATCATTTTACGCTATATGATGGCTACAAAGGACCCTGGATTAATGTTTGATTTATGGTAATGTTTTTATCAGCGTTATAGGCTTGATGGTTTACCACAAATTGGTCAGTCACTCTCATGTAGCACAGTGGCATGGTAACTTTTGTTTACATGAGGGCAGTTAAACAATTTAATAAATAAATTGCATCTGTCATTAATTGATAACATTATTCTCCTGTACAGGTAATTACCAGTAGAAGATGGCTTTGTGGTGTTAAAAGACACTGGTAGCAGGTATAGGCTTCTTGCCCTGGACCTCCACAGCAGACTTCAGTTTTTAGTAACGCTGAACAACTAACTAACAAACTAACTAACTAGGCTTTTGTTGAAAATTTGAGCTCAAATGAGACTCACCTAAGATTCAGTCCCTCCCTCCCATGCCGTGTTGTTTACTGACTCCATTTTACAGAAGGTCTGGGCGTTCAAATTAGGATTTTTCAAACAGTTGCCTCTTCATGCAAACATGAAAAATAGGCTTGATTTTGAGCCAATTTTTAAACAATCTGATGAAGTCTTATGATCAAAAGTCTCATAACGTGCTTGAATGCTACACTGGGGACAGTACAGTGGCAGCAGGCAGAGCATTCCTCTTTGGTTACAGCCTTGTTTGTGGGGGGTTGCGCAATGAATGATGTGGGAAACTGTGCCACACACAGCGGATAGAGCAAGTCTACCTGCTCGCTTCCCTGAGGGGGGACTTCAGATGTTTCAAGGAAAACCTTCTTCCGCTCCACTAACTCAAAATCAAAGCAGAAAGGCAGAAAACAAAAACGTCATACTCAAAAACAAACACGTACAAGAGGTGGAGCGGTGAGGGAAGTGCTGCTAACATCACAGTTAATGGTAAAGAAGGTAATGGTAAAGTTTTTTTTGACGCCGGCTCCAGTTATCTAAGCAGCTGGGGGAACATGGCTGCTAATTAAGTGGAAGTGTCAGGCATGCCACCGCTCCCTCACTCTCAAGTCGGCGCCACACACTGTTCTGTGTCAGACTCTTCTTCTCTCCCCTTGGAAACAGCAACAGAGCGACTCAGTGACACACATCAGCGAGGGAAAAGGAATATGGAGGGAATCAGATGTTGTGTAATACCTTTTTCCGCAAGCCAGGATTTACCACGGCTGTACATTGTGCCAGCCCGCTCCGACTTTTCCCATGCTGCGATTTCACACCCATACAAAAGGACATTCCCATCCAGAGCTCTAAGGTCTTTTTGCATGAGAATGTTCCTCAAGGTTGGATTGGAGGAAGATCTCAAGTGTGCATCAGCCATCTGAACGGCAGACAAAATCGATATGCTTGAGTGGCTTAATTTAGTGCACATCCTCAAAGGGGTATGCGCACGTGCACGGCTCTGCATTAGATATTACACACCTACTACATGTACAGAAATCATTTCGATTTAATGAGACCAGTGAGGTAACGGTGAACAAAGAGTTGAGTAAATTATTCAGAATGCATCAAGGTAGAGCTGGGCTATGTGGACAAAAGCAAATATTACAATATCTTTGATTGAATAGTGTTGTAATGGTCTACATAGAGTAAAACATCCAGTTACAGCAACAGAAAGGGGAGAGGGAGGGAGAGAGAAACAGATTCCCAAAACTCAAAATTCCACACCCTGATCAACACCTGAAAAACATCTGTACATGCACATGCCAGAAAATAGAAAACAGTTGATCTGTTGAATAGACTGGTGTGCTCCAAACAAACAACTCCTTTGTGAATATCAGACCCCAGGAAGATTAGCGACCGCTTTCCTGGAAGCGAACGGGGATCCATCCAATAAACAACAATAAACAACATGCGATCAGCTGGGCGCAGAGACATCACTTATTCTCTTCTCAAGACAGTGAAGACAGAAAAAAACCTCTCCTTTCCTTTCTCTGCTCCTGACCTCAGACCCTCGCAACGAGGCAGCGAACACACTCTCTTGTCTCACTCTCCCTGTCACCACCTCCTACTTTCTTCAAGCCAGGAAGCGAGAAAGAGTAAGGACAGGTGGGCCTTGGGCGAGGCCTGGCTTCGGCATAAACCTCGGCGTTTCACCCCACACATACTGACATAAAATCACATAACACATCTTAAGCGATGCTCAGTGGTTACACCAACTTCTGTGTCCTTTGGTTGTGGGAGGAAATCCATGTGAACACAGGGATAACATGCAAACTCGCCCTGGTTGTCCTTGCTGGAACGTGACAGCGCTAACCACTAAGGGACCATTGGAGATTTATGGGAGGGGTACAGTGGAGGAAAAACAGGGGAGCGTCCTGTTTTTTCTTATTATAGTCTGAAGACGAGTACACTGCTTTTAAATTGAGTCCGGGAGAGAGTCACACAAATTTGAATTAAACAAATTTAATCTTTTTTTTTTTTTTTGAGGTTTCTTAAACGATTCAACATATCATTTGTCTATAGCTGTCCATCCGTCTTCGTGCTTGGCCTATGCAGACAGTAGGTGTGTACAGCATCTGCCCAGTCGGTGTTGCTCTGCTGGTGATGACGGAGTAGATGTCCGGCACGTAGGATGAGCAATCACAGACATGGCGTTGCATAATAAAGAGAGGGATCAACGCCTGTAAAAACAGCTGCCTACACAAAAATTTAAAGGTTTCGCTGTAGTCTTTCTCTGAAGACAGTCTTATTTAAAAACTGTTGTAATATTGTTGTAATCTTACAGGCGTAAATCAGGGAAACGGTTCATTATACTGGGCGGCATTTTTCTCCACCTAGTTGAGATTGAAGAAAAAGAGCGAAGATATTTTACTGATGATACACTGAAAAGCAAAAATAGTACAACATTTCGTGGGGGAGGGTCATTAATTTTTTTCCCAATCACCTGGGTGAGGTCCTGGAAAAATATGTTTCGGTCAGAGGGAGGGTCACAGCTTTTTATTCAAGAGCAAAATCCTCCAGGGACCCCTCACTCTAAATAACATATAGCCCCTAGGCCACAATCCTGCCTGGCATTAGATTCTGTCTATTATGAATGAATGAAGATGATAAAGCTTTGTGTCAGGTGGTTTAAAACTGTATTCTACAATTAAAAACAGTGAGCAAACTGATTTTATACTGTTATCCAAGCAAGATGTAACGGGTTATTCCTTAACCTGCAGTCTGTGGTATCCCCCCACGTAACGTATTAAATTACCCAGTAATTGCCTATGCAAAATAAACTAATTCAATATAATATGGAGGCTTTATTTAGCATTTAATTAACATGGCTGTGTTAGCGGAACGTCACACTGCCTGGTTCTCTGATGATGTATTAGAGCACGGTTGTGTCTTTTATGGTGGGCCTCGCTGATTTATGACTTAGATAGTGCTGTCCAAACAAATCTTACACTTTTTTGATGAAACTTTTTTTTTTTTTTCCCCAACATCTCAGAGATTTATCTCATTAATTTTGTCTGGATCCCTTATCTTGGTGTCAAATAAAGTAATATAAATAGACAAGAAGTTGTGATGGTTTTAGCAAAGTAGTTTATTAAGACATCTATAGTGTACTTTACTGATAATGTAACAAGAGAAAAAATGTTGGGGAAAAAAATAAAATTCTCTGTTAATATCCTGTTCTGGGGATTTGAATTTTTCATGCTGATGACACATTTGGATGAAATAAAGGGAAGTATTTTCCTTTAATGTCACCGCTGACATCATGTTCATTATTTAATATCCTATTAAATATTAGGCTACACACAGTTTATGCAGTTAAACTAAACTGTATGATCCCTAGAAATAATATCTAGAAGCATGGCAAATGAGTTCCTCTCCTTTCTTGCTCAAGTGATGACACTGGCTCCAACATACACAACAAAGCTGCTTTTCATTTTGCTGATAACAGATTATAAATCCTCTATTTTTCAAAGCTGCTCAGTGGGAGCAGTGAGAGAGAATGCATTATATATCTACTTAACTTCCCTTTCAGACAAACTGTATTTGGAGGTTTGCGAGAGAACATTCTATGCAAGCAGGTAGATTTCTCATTTCTCACATCTGAAGGGTGATACTGAAGCTACGGTACGAGGAGGGGGGGGTCGATAAAAGCAAGGACGGGAAATACTTTATCAGCATTTACAATGGAAAGTACACACCGTGCTTGGAGATGAACACATAGATGCATTCCTAATTGGTTCGGGGAAGACACCAGGGGTCTGTGAACCTGGTGAAGCGGCTGTTCCATCGCACCAACACTCAGATGATGGATGCCCACACTGGCACCGAAGATAAAAAGTGCACAAGAGAACATGGGCAAGAAAGAAAGAAACAGAGTCGAGAGTAAGAAAACAATGATCGACAATGTTTTGAGGGAGAAGCGGAGATAAGGTAATGGTTACATATCTCAGGAAACACGTTTATGGTAAGAAATAACCGGAGTGAGAGCGGCCCCTTGGCGCTGAAAAGCACACTGATACTCAAAGAGCCTTGCAATATGATTTAGACTGTTAACAATAACAATTTATGAGCGTGTACGCCCCTCCACCTTTCCCCTTTTGCTTTGAATAAGTTTATTTAAAACTATATTTAGAATGTGTTTGGCAATTTACAAAAAAACAAAAACAAAAGGCATAGTCATCTTCACAGGACTTGAATGAAGTAGGATGTTCTGTCCCACTCAAATCACCGTTCCAGGATGGTCCGAGTGACGGCTGGTTTTATGTGTACTGGTCCCATGGTGCCACTGGGCTAACTTCACTACAAACTGACTTATGTCGAGTCACTGACTTATGCGGCATGAGGCTCTGCAGCAAGGAACAAAGCAGTGGAAAGGCATCTTGTACCATCTCCGTCACCTTGCCCTCAGCTGGGAGTTGAGGATTGTTTAGTTGATCTGTTTCAGCTGGTGCCTGCCAGCCATTTAAAGTTTAACATTTTTCCTCTCCACTAAAGTTAGGCTGAGCTGTGACAGTTTGTAGCATTTAAACGGTTATATTAAGTACAACACAGTTCTCAAGAAAGGTGAGACATTTCATGGCCCCACTGACCTGCATCGTTACCATAGCAACTGACCGAAATCGCCTTTTTGGCCTGCAGTAGCCAAATGACCGTGGCAAACACTGCAATGATTATTCTACTCCATTCAAGTTCAATAGTCATCCCAAACGAATGATGCAGGCACCCATTAGGCTGGTGATACACAGTGCAACTTGCATGTAATTTGTTGCATGTTATAAATAAACTTCCACTGTTGCTATGCCACCAAACCCCATGTGGGACATTCCAAATGATGATGCAATCCCAGGCCATGATTTTCATTGGATGGAACTCCCAAAAACAACTCAGTTACTGTACATGCAGCCAAATTGCATGAAAATGTCTCACATGTAATCTCGGCCCTGGGGCAATCATTAACATGATGTGTCATCCCTCCAAGTTCCAAACTGGACGAGTGATGGCCTTTCAAAGATTCGGGATTAAACCAGCAACATATAATCTAGTGGAAGTTAAGAGAAAAAGACAGCTGTCAGATTTTGAGGGGTGTCAACAAGTGGCAGGAAACAGAAGGGTTCCCAGAGAAAAGGTCTCTGCTGTTTATCCACATGTAATATGAAACACCAGACCCATAGCAAAGGGCTGGCAGCAAGCAGGTTAGCTGTGACTCAGCCTGGATTTACCAGCACAATCCATCTAACAAAGCCATATTAGTTACAGATTAGCTCAGAGAACATGGCATGCATTTCTACTGGCTAGATGTAAAGCACATGTCCATTTTTTCTTTAATGGAACTATACATGGAGCAATGCTGACTGACAAGACACATCAGGATTAACGACAAACCATTTCCCATGGAAGGGATCTGGTCTGCATCCCAGTGTTTTAGTCCTAGAAAAAACACAATATGCTCCCACAATAATAGATCTCAAAATAATAATAAAAAAAAAAAGATAGAGAGGATGATCTAACCTCTCCCGTTATGACACAAAAAACAAGAAAACCACCGTGCTTTCTGACTAAAAGCTTCCAGCATTTTTGCACAAAAGAGGGGGCAGACAGAGAACTAAGGCTGTATGCTCAGAGAATTGGATTGCATCCTCAAAAGCCCTTTGAACCTCTCTCCTTTTCCACATACACACAGTTTTAAAAGAAAATAACAGTGCCGTGGGCTTTTGCAGAGCAAGAATGCTTGTGTATTGGTGGGGAACGAAGATGAGGCCGGCGAGCGAGGAGAGAAACGCAGCTATTCACTTTATCACTGCTCTTATAACTGTTGCATTCAGAGGCCATTGATCAGATCGAGTGTCCTCCAGCCTCAAGACGCTCTATTCCACCAAAGCACCAGCAACTGGAAATTCACTCCTTGGGGCATGCAGGAAGAAGTGTGCTTACAGCTGTTCTACTTCAATGGGACGAGGCGCTGGTTACTGCAGGCAGTCAGGGACTAGATAACCATATGCATAGTGCTTCATGAGAAGATCTACAACAACAAAGTTGAAATAGGGATTCTAATAAATGCAAGGGGAAAATAAGACTGTTTTCCACAAGAGTCTGTAGTATGTTGCCATTGCTGGATAGATGGTGCCCAGAAATCCAGTGTTAGCGGTGATTCACCTAAGAAGGGTGAAACAGCTAATGTATAAAAGCAGTTTTACAACCTGCTCAACTGATAAATGGCCCTCAGTGATGGCTCCCTTTGGACTGCTGTTGTTTTAAGAGCCTATAGTTAATCTGAGGAATATTCAAAAGCCCCACACGGCGCAACTTTATGGTGTACTTTCAACTATAGTGCCTAGGCAAGAGTAGAGGGTGGGAATAATTAAAATGTATGAGTTTGGAGATAAAACACAGCATTCAGTCAAAGATGAGAAATATTCAAATTCAAAAAGGAGAACAGATGGGCTGTACAATTAACCCAATCCAGCATATCTCCAAATTTTGGATCCTTTTGATTTAAATGAAGTGAAATGAAGTGATAAAAAGGGAAGTGAACGGAAGAAAAGAGAAGGATAGAAGAAGAAGGAGAAGAAGATGAAGTGAAGAGCTAAATGGGAAGAGAATGGAGGGAAAGAAGAAGACCGCTGGACCACCACACCTTCACTCCTCTCACCCCGCTGCCCTTTCTTCCTCATGTTTAGCCGTCACTGGGCCCTCCACTGACTGCCACTTACCTTTGAATGAGATGAATGAGCGTGCATGCATTGCCTATGATGTGAGCACCCGACAATTTCATTATGCCCGCCTTGTTTCTTCTCTCTTTGCCTTTGCCATAATTTCCCTAAGCGCTTGACGCGCCTCATGCTTTGTTTGCCATCATCATTTCTGACATTTCTCTTGCGTTGCATTTATTTGTCAACAGCAAACAGCAGCATCTTTCAGAGTTTTACTTCAATTCCATTGGTGTCATTCTAGATTACTTTATTTGCCATATTTTTCTACTCTAGACAGCTTCATAATAAATCCGTGCTCGCATTTGTGGTGAGTAAACAGAGTGGTCTGTTTACAAATATGATTTTACATTAGTGAGGTGGCACGCTGCACGATTCCTTTCTATGAATAATCCAAACATGAGTTGTAAATCATAAATATATTCCTGAAGTTAGTAATTGCAGGGGTTTACACAAACAAGCCAGGGAATTCAATTATGCTTTATTAAGAGCTAGCTTTATTAACTCCCATGAATATTTCATTGCTGTTTCCCATTAGTGAACACTACTGAGATCCAGGTAATTTGCTTAACTAAACCACAAACGCCTTGAAACAGCTGGTTGAGCGAAATCGGAGGTGTTTAACACTCTGGAGGGTCCCCAGCATCCCATGTCAGCCTGTCTAATAAATCAGTTGAATTAACATCGATGACAGCTAGAGGCTGGTGTCTGACAACTGAACTAGAGTAGCTCAGATATTTCCCGTGGATTGTAGCACAGATTAGAGGAAAAGAAACTCTGTGTGCAGTGAAACTGTCCTTTCACTGTGTGACAGAGAATGCATGTGAACGGAGGCCCAGATAAACTGACATCCATTAAAGCCAGTTTATAGGCCTAGAGCACCATGTCTGCGATGGCTACTGAACCGCAAGACATTTTTGGTGAATATTTTACCATGTTAAAAGGTAAAATCAATATGATTTTCCTAAAAAAAAAAACCCAATGTATAGAGTTATACAAAAATAATTCCTCTTAATCATCACAAATGAACCACTAGAAGTGTGTGTTGGCGTGTGTGTATCTGCAGAATGTTCTTGGATGTTGTTGTTTTATTGAGTTCAGCCTCCGGGCATCGGCCTTTGGGCAGCGGGTGTGCAGCTCCCAGCCAATAACAACGCACAGTGCCAGATCAATAGCATAACACCGAAAAGAAAGCCACGAAAATTGTGGATATAAAAAAAGTAAATACAGCAAGGAGAAGTGGACAAAGCTCGTTCCACAACAAGAGTGAATCTGGGGTTGGCGTTCACACTGAACACTGAGGAAGAGGATGAGGATGAAGAGCGACACGCTGTTGGCCTGTTTTCTGTGGGACAGGTAGGTGGCAGTCAGTCAGTCAAAATCCTACCCATTCTGTCTTTACATTTTTTAGTTTAACTCCAGTGGAACAGTATGGCTTGTGGCTTGTGAAGTTAAACAATAGGAACAGCAACAAGACACTCAATTAACCAGATATTTAAAAGAACAAATTGACTCCAAAGACCAAGAGCACTTCAGTCGACATTTGCACTGTAGGCATCAGCCAGTCCAGCCATCAGGAGGTACAAGAACCCGGTGATTTTTTGATGATGTTGTCAAGATAGCAATACCTGGAGCTGCTTGCTTTTACTGTGCGAGGGACACTGAGTGTGGACACACTTAACAGTACCCAGGATGTTTTTTTTAATGGGGATATGGGCCCATTTTATGGTTCGTAGCTGTTGGCAGTATAATGAAATGTGGTGGGTCATTTTGATTTAAAAGCTCAAACAAACATTTTATTAGTCCTCAAGGTCAATCTAAAATTAACTGCTAAAAGAAAAGCTGCTGGTTTTGTCTCTTGATGACACTAAAGATGAGCTGCTCTCTGGCATTCATGCTGTAAATACTGTTTTATATGTGTTAGATAATAGGAATGTATGATGTGAATTCTGCTTAAGGGGGACATGTTCCCCCTTTTAACCACGACACAGTCCCCTCTCCAGCTTATACACATCAGTACGCTCCAGAATTGGCCCCGTTGAAGCGGCACTTGTATAATTTGATTGCAGAGGCTGCCAGCGATATTGAGCAGATATTGGGCTGCTCCTGGTGGGGAGATTACAAGTAACCTTGGGGCAAGATCCACAGATCGATGTGAGCCGCTTCCGATTCTTGTGGTTCTATAATTTGCCAACCAAGTGGTCAAGAGAAGTGATCCGAGACATTATCATGTTTTTAAATCCAGTCGAGTAAAGATCAATATCGATTTTTTTTTTGTACAGGGCACTGAAGTATACACATGTACACACATTTACCACGTGTGGGTTTCACACTAATAGTCTTCTTGATGGACATGGAATATCAACAAGGAGCATTATAGCGCTATGGACTGACATTTGACTTTAAGGCAGTTTATTAAATCAATACATATTATTAGTATAGATTATCTATTTTTCCTCATACGCACACACACACTAAATCACAACAAAGTAGAAGATGCCAGCTTGAGCAAGGCATTGCGCAAAATCCATAATGGCACTTTGGAAATGTGTGATGGCATTTCAGAGGGCAAATAACTTGGAGTCAATTCTTTCAATTCCTTCTTTCCCCCTCTAGGCTTGTAAATAACAGGCGACTCAGATGCTCGAATGCTTGACATCACACCTACAGTACAAAGCTTACAAAAGTATGTTGGTGTACAAGAGAAAAACGGAAGCTCACTGCTGGCTGACTTACACTTTGGACAGCACTCACAAACGGTCAGAGTGTTTGTCATAGGAACGGGCGGTCCAACTTTAGACAGGAAGGCGAGAAAGTAGAGAGATATGTAAGTGTATAGTATGAGCTAGAATGAAGCCCAGGCAGATATAAAGGCATTAATAGTTAAGCAGACCGAAACATTTATATCTCCCTTTCACCTGCTAATGCATTTTTCTAGGTAAAACTCACATCTTTAAGCCTGTGTGAAGTCAGGATGTATTTATAGAGGACAACTGGGGCTGTAGTCTCCGGGTCGGTTGGTCAGTTGGTTGGTCGATATGCTCTTATCCGACCCAAATTCTCATCGGCTCTGACCATCGCTGGTGTTGCTTTCAAAGGCAAAGGCAGAGGTGTGTGTCATTATCAGAGGGGTGGGATGGACCTATGCAGACCTAATTTATTTTTGTGTGCTGGATGTGATGTGAACCAAGACGCGTGAATGATGAACTGCATCACGATAGGGAGGGCAAAATGCATTATGGGATGCATTTTTTGTTGTTGTTTTTTTTCAATGTTCTTAGCCTATTTAAGTCTCTTAGCCTTTGTGGACTGCCAAAAAATAAACCTCTAAAATTGAACTCCAGACAGTGACAACGGCTGAAATCAACAGTGAATTAGGAGATTCAAACCCAGATTGAGATTATGATGTGACTGTTGACCTCATAGGCAAGGCTCAGTGGGCGAGAGACATGTTTGAGAAAGACTTCAGTGAGTTTGATGGATTCCAAGAGGACTGGAAACAGGAAACTTTCACCCAGGGCGAGTATCGCTGCAACCCAGGGATAAGTATTGACCATCATGTCAGCATAAAAAAATAAGATTAAAAATGATTTAATACATCACAACTTGTTTTTTTTTTTCATTTA
>OMLB01012601.1:2923-19924 GCA_900302555.1 Myripristis jacobus | reverse complement strand
ACATTGAAAATGTGCGGTGGATTATCAAAAGGTCTGTTTCAAAGCATAAACCAAAGAATTTAGAAGAATTAAAAGTAGTAATTCAAGAAGAATGGGACACGCTTACCCCTCAACAGTTGCTCGTGGGGAACATGCCAGCTAGAATTAGAGCTCTACCATGTGCCAATGGCAGGACTACTAAATATTAATTTGATGATGTGATGGTTTATTTATTTTTTGTTCAGTTTTGAACACATTCTCTGTTATTTGTTGACTTTGATACCGACACTGTTGAGAACTGACATATTTAAACTGTCAATAATTTAGTTTTGTTAGTTTTTCTTGTAAACAATAAACAAAAAAATATAATTTGTATTTGTTTGTATCTGTCTAATGCAGCCACACCTTTTGAAACTCAAAAAAGATTTTTCCACAAATATTTCATGATAATATTTGAGATTATGTAAAATTTTAAGGGTGTCTGAAAACTTTTTTCCACCGCTGTATGTATGTGTATATATGTATGTATGTATATATTTATGTGTGTGTGTGTGTGTGTGTGTGTATAGATAGATAGATATATAGATATAGATGTATATCTCAATGATCCAGTGAAAATATCGATCCATAACGTTATCTTAGAGATATGCCTTTACTTTGAAATTTCCATGACGCATCTGAGTCACCATTTCCGTCCAAGCACCCTCCTGAACGTTCAAACAGCACCAGATAGAAAGCGGCAGCCACGGCCAAGAAAAGGACAATAAAAACATCTACTCCCCTCTTGGGAGTAAGTCAGCAGTGTGGAAATATTCTGGATTTCAGAGAAAAGACGGGTCAACTGACAAATCACATGCCAGATGGAAACAACGCCAGTACCAGATTAAATACTCAGGAAACATGACGAACCTGGCCAAGCACCTAAAACAAAAACACAGCATTGTAATGTAGATGGGCAAATGACATCATTTCATATCGATTGTAGCCTGCTGATTTGAATGGAAATTGTACTGTGGCTGTGATATTGGCAAATATCGTGTCATTGTCTAAAGAATCAATATAATATTGTATTGTGATGAAACTTGTGATTTACACCCCTAATCTGTACCATTTAATTTGCCTTTAACAGTTTGGGGAACTCATGCACTGAAGTTCATTCAGTTCAGTACATAAATTGATTAGAGCTGTTTGAGGAATAACCAATCCTGTGTATGCAAGCTGTCCAGTCAAAATACATGTAACCAGTGTACGCTAGGCCAGTGTCAGTGTTACCACTAATCTTAACATGGTTGCTAAGTCCAAGGTTTTCCCTTTGAATTGGGCCACTTTTTAAGCATTGCTTTATTGTCTGCTGGTTGGGCAAAATGTTGTACAAAAGTTTTTTGGGCAAAGTAGAAGTGCGTCAAAAGTTGGTAGTGGTATCTTCTTCCCGAGTTCACCAAATGTATATACTCAAGCGAAACTATGAGCCCATAATGATGACACAAACTGAGCTGCGAGTTTTCTGAGCCGTTTCACCCCTAATGGATATGCTGTTAGAGGTAAATGAAGAGATACAATGAGGGCTGTGGGTGGCATGAGAAAACTAATTCTCAGAAATAACAGCTTTCTCTGGGAACATTTTGTCTGTGTGCTTGTCTTTCAGTGCCAGAGCCATTTGGGGGAGCTATAATCATAGGACAAGAATCCATCACTTACCACAATGGTGACAAATACTTGGCGATTGCACCACCCACTATCAAGGTAATGACACTGAATGATGGGCATTATCAATGCTCTATTCCTGTCATCTGTCTTTTTAAAAAGTATCACAGTCACTTGTCCTCGGATATTTCTTAGTCTTTCATTTTTTTGTATACGAACACCTCAGATATTTTCCTCAGGCAAACACCCGAGTCCAAAGGAAGCCCAATTAAAAGCACTGCAGTATGCTGCAGTATAGAATTGCTTCACTTAATGTATAGAAAAACACTAAGAATCCTATTATCATAGTGCAATGATATTGTATCGGGAGCAGGGAAATATCACACTCTTTAATTAGGAGGTAAAGCAGAAAGACAGCTCATTAGTTGCATCTCACACGGAGCTACAAAAGCCACAAGCCTGTAGGCAGCCAGGTATGTGTGTGCACAGACAAAATGAGCTTCATTTAAACTGTTTAGGATGTGGCACAGCATATGATTGGTTTAGTGATGGAAAGTTCTGTATCAATCTCAGTCAGGATTCAGCAGGTGTTTTGGGGAAAAAGCTCCTCTAATATTTCAAGTTGTGTCAAATTAACTTGAGGTTTTGTGGGAAATAAAGTCCCATATCCATCAGCTTGCTGACATAGAAAGTGAAAAAATACTGTAGTTTAACTGTCATTAGTTTCCATGTGGGAATACAGTGATATCCCATGACTTGTGGAAAACCCAGAGGTGTTGATTTCATAGTTTGCTCATCCTGAATTTTGCAATACATGTTGTATTTAATAAGCAGCTTTTCACCAGAGGTGACAATGACTTTGCCTCCCCATAGACCACCATTTTTAGTGTGAGCTTATAAAGATTAAGTTGCAGTCTGTACTGCACCTCTCACATTCAACAAAGCTCAGGGCCCCAAGGAGCTCCTTAGCAGCAGCATCCCACATCCATAATTAGGAGAATGTTCTCTCACTCTCTCACTGCTCGCTGGTAGTATGGCCTCATAAAATTTGAAAAGAGCTTTTGAAATTGTTCAGATGTGCTGTAGCACCTTCTGCTTGAGAGTGCTGCAGCATTGTCCATGTCCATCATTACAAAAAGAAGCAAAAACAAAAGCAAACAGTAATCATACTGCTGCCTGCTGTAAGTCATGGACAGTACTTGTTTATGGCAAAAACATTTTTCATAAATTTTCATGATATGACTGGAGGTGAAATAATTAAATACATTATAAATTAACCTTGTTCTTAGGCTTTCCTCTTCACACAAAGTAGGAACGCCTGGAGGAAGGTCCCCGATTATTGTGGAAAAAGGAGACTTCTTTTTCCATCTGTGTTTGAATGGGAAAGCACAACTTGCCAATAAATCCCCATGATTTGTACATGTCTCTTGAATAGTGTGATTGAATTTTGCTCCATATTTCGGCGACTGTTTTTTGCCTTTACTTTTTTGCCAGGGGAAAAAATATTGTATAGTCCAAAGAAATAGTGGAGTTTTTTCAACCAGCTATAAGTGGGTGCAGTGTTGATCGATCGACCTATAGCTGATGCCTCCAAAATCACCAGAATTCATGTGAATTGGCTTTTCAGTTCAACAAGGAAACAGTTTTTCAGTTCAACAAGGAAACAAAAGTTGTCAGGTTGTTTGCATGCAGGACTCCTTCTCCTTCCTCTTCGCCTTCCCTGGAGAGAAGCTGTCCAATGAACTGTCGGTATACTGATGATGAGTCACGTAGGTAGTGCTGGAGAGAGGGAAACGTAAGGGAATTCAAAGCTAAGAAACAAGAATACATTCTGGAGATGGTGTGTGGAGGAGAATATTTAAAGATGCATCATCACTTATAGGTCTGTAAGTCTGTAAGGAAAAAGTGGGATATGATTTTGATAATTTCCAGGGCTGGATAAGTATGTTAAAAGAGGAGAGAGCATGGAAAAGAGTCTGCATTTCCAGACTGTTGCTTGTTTTCTAAAAAGCTTATCAGATATTGTAATAATAATAATAATAATAAATTAATCATACAAGCAGCGTATTTTGATTTTGTTCACATTTGTAGCTGACAGCTTAATATGTTCTCCATTGAGTGGGCAGGGCAGAGCGAACCCAACACCTGCACCATATTACAGTTTTCTGAAAAATGGCTTACCCATTTAAAATATAAAAAATGGCTGGTGACCCTAAAACAGAGAAAAGGGCATGGTGCAAACTGTGACTGAAATCATTTAACATCTCTTAACATGGGTGAGGCAACCATCATTAGTCACATAGATGGAGAAAACAATGAGGAGCTTGTGAAAGCATCATCAGGCACCTGGCATCTCATCGTCGGTGATGAAGCCGCCGGCACATATAGCAGTTGGAGTATTTACATGCCTGATAAACATGTAGCTGTCAGTAGTCTGAGATGTGAAACAGGGCTGCATGACAGGGAGGAAATTTCACACCTCGATATCAATAGCGCTACAATACATGATATGGGTTCACACTTATTTGAAATTTTAAGTGTAGCAACAGTGACAATTGAGCTCTCTTAAAAAACAGCATAATAATAACAAATGGATGTAGGAAATGCAGTCACTTCACAAAGTATTTTAGTGATCAGTACCAACAAATCAGTGTCTGAGGCCAACCCTAACCCTAAATTTGGTATCCATCCATATTGCCTTTTGAGATAATATAGCACATGATCATATCTAGATAATGATATGGTAACAATAAACTGTTCAGCCCTGATGTTAAACAGAGTCTGGGGAAAAAAAAAATCCTCTTAGATGTCTGGAAATGTGAGTCTGGAAAAGTCTGGAGTTTTGGAATGGAAAATGTACATGAACCCCAATTGCTCCTCTTTTAACAGTGTCAGGAAAATACAAAAGTCTGCACTTTGATGTACAATAGTGTTTTGGCAACTAATTAATAAATTGTCAGTCATCAGCACAGTAGGGAGAGCTGGGTCATGGATATCAGAGGCACCACCAGCATGGGTAGTGATAGGGATATGTGAGCATGTCCCATTGTTTTTGCAGACTAATCTTTACTCAGTGGGAAAACCAGCTGGATTTCCCCATAGCACCTAACAAGCTAATTACCTGTCTTTCAAACGAGTGGGATGTTAAAACTTTGCCAAGCCGTGAAAATTAAAGAGGAAGCATGGCTTGAGCTGGAAGGATGTAAACAAAGCCATGGGCATGATGACTCGGAAAATAGATTTTTTTTGTTCCCAAAGATTTGATCAAGGCAGGAGTTCACTCAGCTTTTAGACAGCGATGATGATAGCGGTGCCGCCTTGCTCCGCTCTTGACGGGTTTCATTTTGAGGAAGAAATCTTCTCTAAAACGGTGTGTTGTGGCAGCGTGTCTGGATCATTTCACAGAAGTACACAGTTACAGATTAATTCAGAAGTCTGCAAAGTTCTTCAGCAGCATTATCTTTGTAATAATGCCACCTCAGAATATTTAAATGTAACTTGTGTAACATGCAGCAAGAAAGAACACTGACTTTTTGTTCAGAGCACTTTGGAATTTGGCAGTATATCAATCTTTGTCTGCATGTGTGACACCCATCTCTGTCTCTAGTGAGTCATGTGAACAATCAGCTGTTTAGTTGTAGACCTGAGGACAGATGTAGAGAGAAATGTGCAAATGCTCTCTTTGCGTCAGATTTATAAAACGGCGTGTAGGCTTGCTTCTGTTTAATAAATTTGTCGCTTCAGGAGCTGGGCGTATGTGCACGTGCCTCTTTTCCACCCCCACTATTAACCATGATATAACCATGTATGAAGACACACCCTTAACCAGCTGTTTTCATATCAGTGCTCCGCCTGCTTCAGCAGTCTGTACACCTGTCGACGAAACAAACATGAAATAAAAAGGTGATAGAGACGTAAAAAAGTGTGAGGTGCACATATTCTCACCGCACATTCTGTTCTTATAAATACCAGTTTATATGTGCGTAGAGTAAGAGAGACAAAAATGGGGTATAAAAAAAAAAAAAAAGAAACGGTATGAAAAATAAATAAATAGGATAAAATTTCCACCTGGGGCATCCAGTGTTACATAACATATCCAAGCCCTCTTTTTTATGGGCTTTTTATGGACTTTGGATTTCGTGCTTTCTCTTGTCGGGGAACTGAATATGTACATCTGCTGTGGAGATGACGCAGTTGAGTATGCGGTTCTTCATATGCATTCTGCCTGATTTGTATCCATATGTGGACAAATGTGACTCCAGTTATCTGATCTCAGGTGATTTGAGTGCATTCAGACTTTTATTTAGCTTGTTATCGAATCACCTAGGATGGATGTTTATGCCGGCTCTGAGCAGCACCTCTGTCTTATGGCGCTTTTCCACTAGCACCTACTCGGCTCGCCTCGGTTTCGGTGGTTTTCCATTACAAGTGAGTACCACCTCATCATCGGTGGAGTTGTCATAGCAAGGTGGCCCCGCCACCAAGCACAGAAAACTCTCTACCTCTTCATTTGACCATGGCACCGGTTTGCTTGCCATTTTCCAACTTTGCCAACTTCAGTGATGATCAATGTGCACGGTCGCTGTTGCGGTTTTCTTTTAAAAATGCCGGGTTTGATTTTCGTGAAGGAGTCGCTCTCATGTGTTTGTCGGTCCCTGTCCAATCAGTGGCCTGCATGGCGTTTACGTCACATTTTCGGCTCGACTCAGCTCACTTGGAACCCCAGCTGAGTAGGTACTAAAATAGTAACTGGTACCAGGTACTATCACCTATTGGAAAACCTTACAAACCGAGTAGAGTCGAGCCAAGTCGAGCCGAGTAGGTGCTAGTGGAAAAGCGCCATTAGTCTTGTATTGGAGCTCAGTGTCAAAATAAAATCAAGCATTTACCTCAACCACGATAAATTAATTATAATTTATGTGTCGCCTTTTTACACCCCCAGAGACAGCTAAAGGTCTCTGCAACATAATACTCTGGACGATCATGTTTTAAATATGCCAAACTGTTAAAGCTGTGAAATAAAGGAATGCCTCACTTAGCTTCATGAATTAAATATTTTTCATGGAATTCATGGAGACACACAGGTGGGCTTCCGCTGACTGTACTGAACATTTTAACATAGCGCACAATGCACATTTTAGGGAAAAAACAAAACTTTGAATATTAATCGGATTTTGAATAGCCATTTTATCAAATGCAAACTAAATGTTGCATTAATTTTAGTTTCAGGTTCTTCAGATTCACATCACATCAGAGAGCTGGCTGTACCGCTCTCAGACTAGCAGAAGAAGAGCATGCACTAAGTCAGACAAAGCCTCTTGAAACCCATCAGCCTTAAGGTTGCTTCAGACTCTCTTGTGTTGGTGTTAGGATCTGTAAAGAGTTTTTAATTGAGATGTAAAATTGTTCAGCACCCAGAAACTTAAAGGCCCATGGCCTGAAAAATGCAATTTTTGTTGTTTTTGCGTGATAGGGAAGGTCTTGGGGCCACATAAATACTGTCCCATGCATTAAACCTGTGATAAATGGAGTGCACCCAGCCCATTTTTGAAACTCTCCCTGTAAAACGAGCGGATTGCACTTCCCGATATTAATGATCTTACTTCATGATGTCATGAAGACAGTGACTCCACCCACAGCCCGCCTCCGCTCCCCAGGCAACAAGCTCACACACAAATGTTCGTTACAACTAAAAACGCCAGACTTTGAATCATCGGTGTTTGCTAAATTTTCAAGTAGTTAGAGTGTTGAATACAGAGTAGCCTTGCATCTTATTGAGTGGATAGTGACTAAGACTGTCGTAACGTCAGTGGAGTTTTCACATTCATTTTTACAAAAACACGTTACCTTTTACCAGACATTATTGTTATTTTGATTAGTTTTACTCCGTACTGTGTGTCATTTGCTTGTTAATGTTACAACATATTTAACAAACATAACTTAGCATTCTGAAACATCCTGTAATAAACAGATTTGAGGTGGTTCGGTCTCTCCTGCCGTTTGTGATTCGGGATCTGAGTCGGGCTCAAACGTATGGTCGTATAACAGCATGCTCAGCGGTAGCCATGACAATCTTCTAGATCTATAGAAGATGATAATTCCTGTTTACCGGTTAGCACTGTTTAGCAGCGTAGGTTTTGGTTACTTGCCTGCGATTGGCCCGACCATATGTCACTCAAAACAGTCAGCCAATCAGTGGAGAGATGCTGATTCTCTCTTCTGATTGGCTAAACGAACCATGCTGGCAGAGCTCCGGGAGAAAGGCAAGAGAGAGGAGCTGTGAAACTATATTTAGCGGACCACAGGTACTCAAAACCATAAATACATCTTGCAGGAAGATCAACATTTAAAATAAAACCCTGGAAAAGTGTACAGCATGGGGCCTTTGACAGTGATGTTCAAAGAGAGCACACCGCTCTCTCTCCAGGGAAGGACCAGAATATAATCTTCAATCTGTTTTTTAGGCATAGGCTCATTTTTCATACTGTTATCTGTAAATTCTTGGTTTACCGCCCATCTCTAGTCTAGTAGTTGGGTCTAGACTTAAAGACTTCATGAAATGGACTCTTACTTTCTTGATTTGATGTATTTCCTGTTGAAACAGGAAGTTTGGGGCGGGACATGGTGCAGGGAAGGATCATTCATAAGTGCAAACCAACAGGACGGGCCAAACCCTCTGACCTAATACGATATCAGTTTGGGAGAGAAACACTATTTTATTTGAAAGGATAGATGGATGAGAGAGGATGTTTAAAGATTTGTGAAGGTTTTATTGGTTGAAATTTAAATTTACACCCACTAGTCACTATTTAAGATGCTCTGTTTTACAGGAAGTAGAAGTCATGTGAGGTCATTTCATTGGAACCAAGTTACAGTAGGCACTCGGCGCTCTACCAGGGCTCTACAGTGAGAGTATTTCACTCACATTGGCCCCTAAAAATGGAAATGTCCAAGCTATAAAAATTATTTACGAGCACAGTGTGCAAGAAAATATTGCAATCTTTGTTGCATTAACTTACCATCTTAGTACAAAACAACTGTGATTATTAAAAGACAGTGAAATACGAAGTGGTTTACAATCCAGCCACTTAACACCAACCACTGGTCTGCTAACAGAATAGCTGCAAATATCATTAAAAAAATGGAAAGCCCACTCTATCCTAACTTTTGTCCCCAACGAGTACATTTTCCTCTCTATGGAAAAAAAATAGGAGCACATGAAGAAATTTAGGGGCACATTGATAAATGCTATTTACAAAAATGTATCATACATATTTATACTGCATGCGTGTACATGTGTGTGCTCGTGTATTAAAAGCTTTCCATCGGCAAACCAGCAGGAGGCTTTTATTGTGAAGCAGATACAGGAAATTCTACACGTTTGCATGCGAGTAAAAACAGGCAGTTTTAAAAGAACCAAATATTTGGGGCTCTTGTGTTAGCGGACCGGTGGTCAGCGTTAAGAGGCTGGACTGTAAACATGAGGTAACAGATGTTTAATAATCACAACTGTTTGGTATTTATTTTTACATTTCGCACATAGCTATTTTTAGAGGACAGATGTCAGTGAAAGACTCTCACTGCAGAGCCCTGATACTGACATGTGTAACGGTGTATAGAAGCTTGTCATACCACGACAATTACATAACCATAAGGTTGAAAATCAGTGAAATGGTCCTTTAAAGCCACACCTGGGGAGCCTCCTCCTCTACGGGGTGTTTGTATCTCCTCAGCATATCTTTCAATAATGAAACAATCTGAGGACAGGTCTCTGTGTATGCAGACATACTTAAACACGCACATGTAAATAATGAATGAGGTGACGTTGAAAATTTAAATGTTTTTTTTTTTCTTTTTCTTTTTTTTTTTTTTAATCGTAGCAAGTCATCCAGGAGCCAGTTTCACCCTGAATCTGGCCTCAAAAGTTGGGCGACAAGCTAAATGTATTATGCGTGTTCTGGTTTTCCTCTGCAGCAAAGCACCATCGTCTGTCACAACCGGGTGGACCCCAATGGCTCGCGCTACCTGCTCGGGGACATGGAGGGCCGCCTGTTCATGCTGCTGCTGGAGAAAGAGGAGCTAATGGACGGCGCCGTGGTGCTGAAGGACCTGCATGTGGAGCTGCTTGGAGAGGTCCCTTCTTTCTCTCTCTCTATCTATCTATCTATCTATCTATCTATCCCTCTTCCCGTTTCTTCTCTCTGGCATTTCTTTTCTTTTCTTTTTATGCTTGGCTTAGCCACCCTTTTCCCTTTCTCCTGCTGTCTTTTTCTTTCAGTATCTTCAGATTTTTTTTAATGGTTTATAGACTTGGCAGAAGCTAATGAATCAGTCCACACTTGTTTAGAGGATGGGGGAAAAAAAGGATCTCTGCTCCTTGGGGGTTGTTTGCCTATCGTTTCACCTCTTTATGTAAAAAGCTCATTTAGACACTGTGTTAGAATGCCTTAAGCAAAATCCAGCGTTCAAAGCAGATGGGATTTGGCAGGTGATATCTCACCTTAAAAGACTTGTTGAAGAGTAAAGAAAGGTGAAATGTTTTCTTGCAAGTTTGCTGATTGATGTTGGGGTTAGTATTTGTCAAGCAGAGCCGGAGTGGCTGAGCTGGAGCGAGAGAGATTGCTTTTCTGATCATTATAAACCAGGTTGTTGGTGCCGAGGTGCTGCTCCCTGATGACTGAGCAGATTGCCTCTAACAGGCCTGATAAAATGTTTTCATTGTGTATCAGTAAAACCTCAGTCTAAGAGGCTAAAACGGTTTTATATGTCTTTTGGCCAACAGACGTCCATTGCCGAGTGTTTGACCTACCTGGACAACGGGGTGGTGTTTGTCGGCTCCAGACTGGGCGATTCCCAGCTGGTCAAGGTAAGCCGCCGGAGGCCACACAGGCCTTGGATTTTGGAATTTATGGAGCAGCAGGGAATCTCAAATCTGCCTTGGGAATTTGGGAGATTACCTTAAGATCACTTAGTGATCCTTATATAAACCTTTTATATATGGATCACTAAGTGATTTTTACACCTTTCAGAGTCAAAGTTCACAAAATTACACAGACTATTACAGAAAATTTAATGAAATTGTAAAATAAGGTCACAAACTGCTTCACAAAATAACCACAAATGTTATAATTTAAATAGTTTTTTGAGTGAAAATGAAACTTATGATTCAAAAATTTGCATTCACTCTGAAATCAGGAATCATATCGCAATTGCAAAATGGTCAAAATATTTTTACATTTTTTTCACTTCGGTATAGTTTGGTGTTAAAGAAAAAAATCTTGCTCAGTGCTACCCCCTCTCCGCATTTTTATTAAATAATATATCTTTTTGTACCATATTGTTCAGCTGTACGTTGCTCTAACATCACGTACTGCTCCTTTAAAATGCCCTACTTTTTGCATCTTAATTGGCACCTTTTGAAGATGCTCCAGAAACGTATTAAAGGGTTAGTTTGTGTTTTAGAATAATGGGTTTCTATCACTACAGATGTTGCGTTGCATGGAGTACAGCAGCTGTGCCCGGCTGCAGAGCCAAGCTACAGAACAAGAGAACCAGAGCAGCAAACAAAATGTATTTTAAACCACAAACAAATACTCTGCTTAAAAGAATCGATATCCCTGAAATTGTATGGCATATTTCCCATAGTTACTAAAAATGTGACATTTTTTTATTATTCTGTATGAGATTAATTTGCTCAGGCTTATTCTCTTTAATTTTGAAAAAAATATATAATTGTTAGTTTATAACTGTGGCATCAAAAAATCAAAGCACAGGGAAGCTAGTGACAGCCATGTGAGCAAAACTGCAGTACATGCAAGCTACTGCAAGACAGGTGTTAATGTTTTTTATTAGGCACAGCGTTACCTGGTGTTTGGCACAGTAGCGCTCTTCATGAATGTCTAAACTCAGAGCCACAGTTGTGTAAGGCCAGAATCAATGACAGGAGTACGATTCCATGTCGTGACCAGGACAGGTTTCTTTTACTACATCCAGGAAAAGCACAAGAACCGTTTTGACTTTCAGGTTAACACAAAACAGCTAAGTTGTGAGGATGTGCACACAGCGCTCTCTCATTCAAACAGCTGATCAGCTTCATGATACGCACAAAAGCTCCTCTGCGTAGGAATACGGTAGTTCTTCTGTGAAACAAAATAGCACCCATGGAATGAAATGTCTGAGACCACAGTAAAATGACAAAAATATGGGAAATTTGGCTGACTGACTTTTGTGGATATTGAAATTGTAAAAATATAAAATAAATGTAAAATTCACTTTGTTTGCTGCCCTCATTGTCTTGTGGTGTAGCTTGGCCCTGCTCCTGGGGTCAGCTGCTGAACGCTCTGAACACGGCGCTGCTCTGCTGCTTGTAGAGTCCAGCCATAAGTTACTCGCACAGCCTCGTGTCCTAAAATGCAAATTAACCCTTTAAGTCAGGAAAACTCTTTTCTGTAGTTATGGAAATGTTAAAAAGTGTTCATAATGTGCGATAGCAAAACATGTGGTCCATTTTTTTTGACTACGTTAACCTGCATTTTCCTAAAGTAACTTATGATGTGATATGATATCTGAATCCTGAAGAGAATTTGATGGCTGCTCTCCCAGCACACAGTTTTGTACTTTCATTTTGGTGTGTATTGAGGCTTGTGTCTGTATTTTCTCTAGCTCAACGTGGACAGTAATGACCAGGGCTCGTACGTGGCAGTGATGGAGACCTTCACCAATCTCGGGCCCATTGTGGACATGTGTGTAGTGGACCTGGAGAGGCAAGGCCAGGGTCAGGTAAATACCAGCAGGAAATTCAATACTTCATCGATCTGATGAGGGAAACCATTTTTGCCAGCGGCCAGTACAGAAAAGAAACTGCAAAATAATGTGTTGAAAGGATAAAAAAGACTTGCTAAAGCATCCAGCAGAGCATGCAGACAGGACAAGGTGATTACTGAAATCACTCTAACAGTGGCTGAATGGACTTAATAGAGGATGGTCTGTATTATCCATAATGGTGTTTGTTTTCCCTTTATCATCCTCTTTGTCACCACCTTCAGGGAGTCTGAGCATATACCACTGATGGATCCAGCTTTCTTGAGTTTTGTTAACACTATTTTTGTCAGCAGAATTAAACGTGCCACCTACTACGGCATAAACCTGCCACCGGCCAGAAAAGCTGGGAAGAGTCTATTGAAGATTTTCTTGCTGACATCAAACGTTCGTGTTTCCTGTGCCTCTTTTATATATGCACTGGTGGTCTTCTCTCTCTAGTTGAGTTCTTTGCCCATGGCCCCATGTACACCTGGTATTAACATGCGTCTCATATCCCAGTTGTGTCTAGATATGATTTAACCGGACTACATTTTCACTTGAGGTTAAAAAATCATCCCACGTACACACATTTAAATTGGATTTTTTTGTTCCCTCGCCAAAATACAGATTACTGTGCATGTCATTTCCTCCCGTAATATTTGCATCCTTTAAAATGGATGGCAAGAACCCTGTCTCGCTCGCTCCTTATCCTTGAGTATCCTGACAATCCATCATCTTTATCACTTTTGTACGCCGATGTTTATTTACATTTAGCAGTTCCTAAGCACAATTTGTAGTTTGGACACAGTCTGATCGCCCACGATGCATGCTAATGCTCGGTGTAAAGGGCATCGAATTTGGATGCCTAAATGCTCATTAGAGCACACAATTTCTGCTCCTTCCTCATTGATGTTGAAAACTGTGATAAACAGTTGACAACATGTACCTACTCTAAGTTGTTTGGACTGAAGCATCAGCTAAATGACAATGTAATGTAATGAGGAAAGGGTTTGTTATTGCTTTCTTCTCCATGTAATATATGTATGTTTTTTTTTTGTTTGGGTGTAGATGAAAGCAGATGAATTTGTCTAATTACAGCTGGTTCGCTGACAGATCATTTAAAAACATGCAGAAACATCATAATCTATATCTTTTTTTATTGGAGCTTTTTTTACCCCTGTTTGTTGATGTCATTGAGGCGGAGGGAGATGAAACGAACTGAAGTGAGGACAGATAGAGTACAGAAGGTATTTCTTGGCAGGGTGTGAGACCAGACTTCAGGATACTTGATCTGGTTCCAAAGGCAGCGGTCCACTAGAGCACTGAATCATCCTCTGGGCACAGAGCAGCACACGTCCATCCACACAGTGTATTCAGCCACACACACTGTAGCTTATTCCAGTCTGCTGAAGGCTAGGCCCGAGTGCAGTCACAATTGTTTTAATTTGCCACGTGCAGCCAATGCACAAGGCATTTGACCTGGTTAATTGGTGCTGACATGTTACAAGGCAGTTTCCACTGTGCAGGATAACTGCAGTAGGTGCAGGACAAAATGTACCAGGACTTTGCATTTAATGCAGACAAGATGTGCTGAAATGACAGCGAGCTGAACATAAAAATGCATTACAAGTGTACAGTCAGAGTTGGAGAATGTAGCAGCACTGGCATTCAGATGCATAAATGACAAATGCACAGAATACATGTAGCTTGATTGATAACCCAACCATCTTATATCAGTGTCTCCTGTCCAGATTAGCAGGTTTCAGTCACTTCTGTGTGTGTGTGTGTGTGTGTTTGTGTGCGTGCGTGCATGTGTGCGTGTGTGTGTGCGCGCACACCAGGACTGTGCTTTGAACTGTTATGTGGGTTGCCAGGTTTTGCGGGCTGATTTCCACTGGGAAGAAGAAAGTGGTGCAGTCAGGTGGTGGTGCAGGTGGATAGGGATCATGTGGGTTTTGATGTTGGCATTGTTCATCTAACAAAACCAGACGAATACCATTCAGCCCTCGTTCAAGCAGGCTGTAAAGACACCTGGCCTATTCTTTTAAAAGGGTGTTCAGTCTAAACACGCTGGTCATGCCTTTACTGAGGAATGGACCAGTAGGTAGCTCAGCAGACAGTTGGTATCAGCTTTAAAAAGGAATATCTGTATCGTTCCAAAAAGTATTTTTACTGACAATATTGAATTGGTTGTGAATTTGGGCTTTTTTGTAACCATTTTTCAGGTTCGCAACAGAACAAATTAATATGGCTTTTTGCTTAATTATTTAAAGACAGGCCTTTCTGAAAAATAGAGTCCATTTTGTGCCTGCTTTTGTGTTTTGTAGCTTCTTTTTGATGCTGCTGACATCTTTCTGAACATGGAGCTAGTTTGCCAACATTAGCCTACATCTACACGCAGCAGCAAGTCCTCATGAAAACGTATCAGTTTGGAATCCGTATGTATGGTGTTGAGGTCTCAGCTTGACAGCTATCAATTATTCAGAAATAACAGACTGCAGAATGCCTTATTTGACCCAACAGAACTGTGTATTCAGTATAGCTATGTAACTGTTTTTACCACATTTACCACATTTTTTTTTAGAGGTCATTGTTTAAACAATTTATTGAAAGGAAAAAAGTCATAAGAAAGAAGTCAAGGCAAGAAGCTACTGTGAGTTAAAAAACAAGTAAAGGATAAAAAAATATAATTGCAAAATATCAGGATAGATGGTGTGAAAGTTTAGAGAAAAAAATTACTCCTCCCATCTCAGTGTTGTGTCTTTATCTCTCACAAATTTCCGCCTCGCTGCCTTCAGCTGGTGACCTGCTCAGGTGCCTTCAAGGAGGGCTCTCTGCGAATCATCCGCAACGGCATTGGGATTCACGAGCACGCCAGCATCGACCTCCCAGGAATCAAAGGTTGGTTTTGTGTGAATGAGTGTCCCTCTTGGTCTTTTGTCTTGTTCCATTCTGCCGCGTCTCTGGACTGTGACAGTAGAGCTGCATCCACCTGTTCATCAGTTTACCTGGACAAGCCAAGACACCAGTTGTTTCTAGTAGAGCTGGGCGGTATGGACAAAATCAAATAGAACGATACCTGTGACTAAACACCTCGATATCGATATCGTGATGATATTGTAGGAATGACTGTTGATGCTTTAATAAGATATTTACACACAAGAGATTTTTGCTGTAATCATTAGTGATACGGTTATGATGACCACGGCACACTGGTGCAGTGGTTAGCACTGCACCAGTGTGTCTGTCTGTCTGCCCTGTGATGGACCAGCGACCTGTCCAGGGTGTCTCCTCTGCCCTCCACCCAATGAGCACTGTGATAGGCTCCAGCACCCCTCGCCACCCTTATGGATAAACGGCTTGGAAAATGAATGAATGAATGACCAAGCAGATAGAGACAAACTGTAAAACAGCTAGAACAGTCTAAGTTAAGAGAATTTAATTTCCTTACTGTAATTCAGCCTTTGAAACCAGTAAAAGCCAACACTTGTGGCATATCACGATATTGACATAATGATCTAGTATTGATATATTGCCCAACCCTTGCAGGTGACAAAGTGTTGTGTGTTTCATGGCCCGCTTCGTTCAAAACCTTTTGACAGTTGCCATGGGGATGCCAGGAGATAAGTTTTTAATTGGTATAACAGCAGCAAGCATTGCAGTTCTTCCCATGGTAAACTGTCAAGATGAAGAATTCCAGCGGGTCCTAACACTGGCAAAGACCCTTTAATCTGAGAAAATTAGATTCTTCTCCCAAGATTGTTCTCTGATGCTCTAATGCTTGAGAGAGAGACAGAGGCCAGTTAAGGTCTGCTCGTACTTGTTAAGCTTCAGCTGTTTATTGACTGGCCCTGCCCTAAAAGTCTCAGCTGCTCCGCCTAGCCTGAGCCTCTTGATGAGAGGCAATTATTCACTTAACCAATCAATGGCCCGCTGAGAGAGAGCTGCAACCTTAACATCTAACATCACATTAACATTTGACAGATGGAATAGTTAAAGCTCATTTGGGAAGCTCGCTGGATATTTTCTTTGTCCGGCTGTGTGGATTGATGCAGAGGATGTCTTTCTTTTTGTTTGCGGGGCGTGAAATTTATAAAATGACAGATCCTGAAGTGATAAAAAAAAAAACATAAGTGCCAACTCTAGCTGATAGCGGACTGTGAAGGGCCTGTTGTCATTTTGTAAAATCCAAAAGTATTCAGGGTCATTTGCCAAGCAGAACAGATTTTCTAGAAGATTTCTAGAACTAGAAGATTAAAGATCGCTGTAATTGATCAAATATTCCTCATCAGATCTTATTTTCTCTAAATGTAAACAGTTGTTTGTATGGCTGGGTGTTCATGGCAAAAAAAAATCTCTGCTGTTGTAGTGCTATGATGCGTTAGTGCCATCTTGTTGAGCAGTGGCATTATGGGTAATGCCTTGTGGAGATAAATAAGCTCTATCTCTCTCTCTTATTCAGCAGTGTCCTGTGTTTAGCAGCAACATTATTTTCAACCTGTGTAATGCAGAAATAAATGATACACCTGAGTTTGTGTAGTCAGAGACAGAAATTGTTGGTCTGTATCTGTCTCTATG
>OMLB01012598.1:2559-13104 GCA_900302555.1 Myripristis jacobus | reverse complement strand
ATTAAGACAGACCAGATACAGTGAATCTCTGTAATAGCCAAAATAGCTATCCTAGCCTTGGAAGGCAGGCAAAGCTGACGCCTCGGCTGTAGCCTATGTACCAGGACGCTAGATAAGGGAGTCAGGCGCTGTGGAGTAAACAGAAGGGAGACATAAGAGCTGACCTGCCATAACCTTACCCTTACGAGACTTTTGAATGTGAAATTGTTGCAAATTGAAAACCCTGATGAAGACCTTTTCCCTGAGAGCTTAACGAGTATCATTTACAAAAAAAATGTATCTCTTTATTCCAGAATGCCTTGAAATCAGCGAATGAGAGGAGCATTGCTGACCACCTGACAGCAAGCGACCGGGCCCTGGTCTGGCTTTCTTACATCCACCTGACAGAGTTTGATCGCCTGCCATCCAGCCTGTACAATCCGGCCACTTCCAGCCCCTCCAGGCTGGTGAGCCGAGAGCCCTTCCAGCTGCCCTGGAGAACGCCGCAGGACATCAGCACGCCGCTTGATATCCTCATCGCCTTGTTTGAAGGTACAAACACAACCACAGTTGCTAATAAATAAGTCAAGTCATCTGAGCAAATCACTAGTTGGTGTGTTCACCATTCTTTCAAGTATGTATCACAGTTTGAGATCTCTGACCTCTCTGAAAATGGATTTCATATTAAGTGTGCGTGATGAAAGGCATAATTCTGTTTTCAGGATTCCTATTTAGATACACATCTCTTCCGTTTCTCATACAGAGATGACCAGCTTGTATTATTCCATTATTTGTTCTGTAGTGCTTTTGACATTATTTGTTGTACTGCAAGTATGGCTTGACACCGTTGACAGAAATGTTTACTACTTTCCCTTATTCTTTAAGTGATTGATCTTTACAAACTTGATTCGGAGCCCACAACTTCTCCACAACATAAGAAAATTATGTTTAAGTGTCTTATCTGAAATCCTTGCTATTTGTTACATAAACTAGAGCCTCATACAAAACTTGTTTCCTCTGTAATAGTGCCTGTTATAGGGAAACCACTGTGCTCCTTTGTTTCATGTTACTGATTCCACCCTCGATAATGTTGTTTTTCCTCATTAGATGCCATCCATCAGTGCAGCGATGAGATTATGTCGCCAGCTGAGAGGACGCTGGCCTGCATGCCTCTGCACACCAATCTCATCTCCCTTAACAAACTCCTAGAAAGGTGAGCTGCCTGCTGTTCTCTGTGGCTTGTGGAGATTTTGCTTGCATAAAGGAATTCATTAAAATCCTAGCATGACTTATTATTGGCCTAACCCAGGGTCTATAGGTAAAGGCTGATATTTCTAACTCAAAACTGTCGACTCAGATGCCATTGTTCTGATTTTTGGCAAAATGTGGAGGAATGACAGATGCTCTGGTTTTTAACTGTGCTAACTGGCCCAATGGAGATGATATGCTTTTACTCAGTTGAATAAAATGTTTTGCCTTGGCATGCGGCTTGATTTGTTGTCCAGCACCAGAATAACTTCCATCCTCTTATGTATTTTTCCAGTGAATTGTTAAGGCCCATCTGCTGTAAAAACACTACTGAAAGATAGTCTCTTTTATGCCCCTTTAGGTTTGATGTGGGCATTCAGCTGTGTGAGTCCTTGATGGAGTTTTGCCCTGAGTCCTGTATCCTACGGAACGCCCTGGCCGACCTCCACATAGCTAAAGGAAACTGTGACCAGGCAGTCAGCATGTGGCTTCATGCCCTGGCAGAGTGTCCCAACAACGCTGAGGTCTTCTACCACTCCTGCAAGTTCCTCATGGCTCAGGTAATAACAAAAACACATTTTACCTAGTTTGGTTATGGATGTTGCAGTCTGGGACATTATTTAATGATGTCAAAAGATGGTGATGGTATTGTGCTAAGGTTGTCTGTTTTGCTTTCCAAGCATTTCTGTATCTTTTATAGTTTCAGGAATATTTTGTTCCATGTATGGTTCTGTCCTGCTTACAGCTGGTTGCTTGTAGTTTGAATTTAAACATACTCTCCTCTCATCCTTAAATCCTCATTAAACACTGTCAAGTAATTGCTTAAACTATTACATATGGACATTTTACTGTTGGTTTCCTGTTGTCCTCATCCACAGGAGAAGTCTAGCGCCATCGTGCCTTTGTTTCGAGGATTCATCCTGTCTCTTTGTGAGGACGAACAGAGTCCGAAGCAACCTATGGACATTCTGCGGTATGTTTTCCAGAAAATAGTGCCAGACTTTATTACTCCCTAATGGGAATCTGACCTTTTTAGTTAGGCTTCTCTCCAATGTGGGGAATCTACAGTACCCACCAGCCAAAAGAAAAGGGTTCCTGGTCTGCATGCAAGTATACCTGTTTCCTGCTCATCATACACATACATAGAAATAATTGCGAAAAACAAAATAAATATGCAGATATCCACAAGACAAAATGGAAACAATGGAAAAAAACAGATTGAAGAATGGAGGTGAATAGTTGGAAGTGACATGATGGTTACATAGACTGTTGCATAAGGAACAGCTGCCTGTGGTAAATAGATTGTAAAAAAATAGTAATATGAAGGAATGTCATTGGTTCGCTTGTTGAAAACTTGAGACGCAATGAGTTATTGGTGTTTTGGTGGCAGGCACATCCTCGGTATTCCCACTGAGGAGATCTTGCGTGGCCCAATCATCAAAAAGGAAGTTCAGGAGCAGCTTGGCCAGCAGATGCCTTACCTCCATCTGGTTCACTGGTTGGTACTGCTCTGTTGCTCTGTCTGTTTATTGAGCTGTAACTCCACTTGAACCCATAAACCTTAACAACGTCGGTGTCATTTTACCCCGTGATCTTCAGGACTAGTACTGGAAAAGTACTTGGAAGTACAGTAGGTAAAATGCGTGTTCACACAACAAGCAACTCAAGTGATAAGTCGACACAAGTGAAGTCATTTTCCATTCATAATGTGATACACTTCTAACTAGAAAGACCACTAACCAGAATAATTAGTGATCTCAGTGTCAAAATACTGGTAGAGATACTGCAAAAGACCGAACCTAATCAGTCAGATTAATACCTCAAATTTCAAATGTAATTGTACACAATTTAGCATTATCATCTTTTCCCAGTTGCTGGCAGTGGCTGCACGGTACTGTAGAGGAGACGATGGACGCCTTTGAGAGGGCACTGGGATCAACCATGCAGCTGGATGTGCTTCACAAACTCTGGATGGAGTAAGTCTCTCGTGCACTAAATTCAGCAGCTGGGAAGTTCAGTATTTAATAATTTATCTGTAATACAAATCAGAGATTGTTCTGTATTAAGATGTTACAAAGGCATCTGTATTCTCTCACCATGGTAACTGAAGAGTAGTCATGCCTTCACTCGAGTAGTTCAAAGCAGTAATATTTGTCGTCCAACGTTGTTTTCTCTCCAGTTATCTCCATTTCACCAGCACTCAGCAGGCTGGTGGCCCAGCTGCCAGCAGGTCCAAACTCTTCTCAGAAATGGTGCTGCGTTGTCTGGGCACCGTCCCGTCTCGGCTGGAGCTTCCCTTCAGCCCATCGGAGTACTGGAGCTGCTACCGCTTCCATAACAAGGCAAGGCATCTCTGGCTGTGTTCAGCAACATGCCCCTGTCTATTCGATCCGTACAGGCTTAAAAGGCATTGAATTTATTAATCTAAAAATAAGGCCTTAAGTGGTTTTAAAATGTCTTAAAGCATTCTTTCAAAAGTTTTTTTCCCTGGTGTTAGAATTTCAAATCTCAAAATAATCAGTAACTTCTATTTTTTTTTTTTTTTTTTTTTTTTTTTAATAATTTGCCAAACGCCTCCTGCATTAACATCACACAGATCAGGATGGATATCAGAACCAACAACACTTATATTTTGTTTGCGGCCATAATCATCAGAGCAGCAGTGTATTTTGTGCAATACGTTTTTCAAACTTGGCACGATGGGAATAAAGGCAGTGGCATCCCACATGCAGAGTGAGAAACACAGAATTGCTCTACCCTAGTAACTGATGTTTTTTTATTCATTTATGGTTATTGTAAAATTGGTCCTCAGTTTTTAAAAAAAATCTTAAGTCTTAAATCTAACTTGCTGGAGGAACCCTTTTTTGATAGTATTGGTAGTAGGGTTCAGCTGATGTAGGTGAGATGAATTTAAAAAGCTGTCAGTTATATTTATAGACTGACATTCATGTAGTTGCAAACATTCACAGTGGGAGCTGCTCATTACTACCAGTGCTGTTTGGCCTCTGAGCAGCTCCACAGACACAGCTGAGGGCTTAGAGGCTCGTTCATGGAGGGCAGGGAGAGTGTTGACTCTTATTTGCTCTTTATTGGGTCTTCAGGTGGTGACTTACTATCTGAGCTGTCTGCCGCAATCCCAGCATGCCCTTGTCCTGGAGAGACTGCGAAACACCATGCCCCACAACATGGAGCTGGGTTTGAGGTACAGAATCACTAATCACCAAGTGACAGTACCGTCCAGGAATTTCCCTACCGTACAGAGGTTACTCAGCACATGCTGCAGCACTTTGCGTTTATACCTGTTGCATGCAAATGGCGGTATGTGCTTCACTGTCCTGTTGAGGCTGTGACCTGTTGGGTTTTGGCTGTACAAGCCACTTTTGCCAGGTGGACAACCGTCAACTTGGAGCCTCTGTCTTTCTTTACAGTCATTTTAATTATGGGGGAAAAAAATTAAAAAAGAAAGTACCTTTTATGTTCTCCAGTTGTTGCAGCCTCTTGGAGTCAAGTTAGTTGTATGGTAGCCGTTTATGTTGTCCACTTGGTTAGTGTTGATTTGTCACTGTACAGGTTGCTGTACCATGAGTGGCAGGATGGAAACACTGAACATCTGAAATTCCAGGCCAGGATGTTGAGCAATAGTGCTCCAAAGTGTTTGGCCACCTGGAAAATGTAAGTCCAAGATTTAGCTGTCCCCTGCTGAATAACAATCAAGAGAAACATGACAAAAGCTCACATGGACGACATCCGTCTTATTTAAGATAGTTGGGATGCGAATTTGTGTGTCTGCTAGCTAACACACTGTCTAAAAAGCTCTCCGAGTTTCCCTGAAGCGAAGCTGATGACTTCTTTCTGCTGTGTTTTTCGGCAGAGCAATAGCTGTGGAGAGGGAGCTAAAGGAGCGATCTGAGGTGAGTTAGTGATGGAAGGGTTGGGATGTGAGGGGGAGTTGAGGTGTAAAGTTAGTGTAGCAACAGTGGTAGACACAAATACATGAAGAAAATGATGAGGTGACAAAAAAAAAAATCTCAGATCAGCAGAAGGCCCAGATAAAAAACTTTATCAGAAACAACCCCATTTGTCTATCAGTAAAAATACATACTGTTCATTTATGTTTTAATTTTTTTATTTTTTACAGGAGTGCTGCTGTTTTGTGTTTTTGTGGTATATTTTTTTGAGTTAGGCTTTAGTTGTTGGAGTGCCCAGCCAGAGGGGTAGGATGACACAAAGAGGCAGTCAGCAGTGTCCTGACTTGTCATCTGTCAGTGTGGCTTTCTTGGTTTTCCATGACCTGCCCTACCCAACTGTTCATGATCATGATCATTTCATTGTGTCAAATCTTACTTCTTTCCCCACAGGCTTTTTGTCACTGTTCACAAAGTAGTGTACTGTATGGTTGGTTCACTGTCTTGATGGAAATTGGCTTTGCTCAGTTTGGTTTCTGTAGGATGACATAACTAAACCTCTGACGTCATTCCACACTCTGTTTTTTCCTGTCCTTGTCCTCTGCTAAACTGACACACTGCTCCGGCATTTGGTGTTTTTTTTTTTTTTCCCCATTTTTGTTTTGTTTTTGTTTGCTTTGTTTTGGTTTTGTAGGTACGACTTCTCTATCAGCAAGCCCTCCAAAACCTTCCACTGTGTGCCGCCCTTTGGAAAGATGTAATTTCCCCTTAACACTCATGACATGCAAACACATAACACACATACAAAACAAATTTGATTCTTTTTTGTTTTGTTTTTGTTGTTGCACTAGACCAGTGTACACGCATGTTCACCTGCTCCCCTTCCTCCCTCCCCCTCCCTTCTCTCTCTTTCCACCCTTTTCCAGCGTCTGCTGTTTGAAGCTGCAGAGGGAGGTAAAACAGATAAACTGAGGAAACTTGTTGACAAGTGTCAAGAGGTGGGAGTGAGTCTAAGTGAGCCCCTAAATTTAGGCCCGGGCAGAACGCAGGGAGAGGATCAGTGACACTCGCTACCATTCCTCAGGTCGACCTTCTCTCCAAGAGAGAAAAGTTAATTAACAAAAAACGAATCAAAAACAAGATTGGCGCTAGATTGTTCAGTGAGACCATACTCATGAGACGGCGACTGCCGAGGTAAGCCAGAGGAGGGCAGGCGGGCTACATTAGTCGCCTCCCCCCTCCTGCAGTGCCGCCTTTGCAAGCCAGGGGGCGCCAGGAAGAAAGGAGCACTCAACCATGGAGGTCATTGAACTCCCTCGAATGTCCAAAACTGTCTGGGCCAGCTTATATCAACCTTACATCACATACGTAAGTATAGATTATGCTAAGTGACACAGTCTTGCCTTTCTCCCCGTTTTTAATTTATGTGTTCCCTTTTTTATCCCTGTACTGTCACTTTCATTTGGAGTTTATTTTCAGTTTTTTACCTGGGGTTTGGTGTTGGGATGGACCATGACATCTCACTGTGGTGTTTGATAACCTTGTGTGTTTTAAAGGATGTTTTCCCCATATAGTGATGCTGCAACAACTGTACATTGTCTTTCTTTGTCTTGATGCCTCCCGAGGAAAGGGATTGAGACATTTATTTCACCATTCTGTTTAACTGATCCAAAAAAACAAACAAACAAACTGAAAATTGAAGTCCATGTGGATCATGGCTGCCTGCTAGTATTCTATTTGGCCTTTCCGTTGCCACTCGTATTTGTGAGACTGCCACAGAGACTGATCAACGCTGTGACTGTCCTCTGCCAGCCGACCAACGGGGAAGGCCCTTTAAACGCATAACATTGATAGTCAAGGACAAGACAGTCAGGACCTTGCTAACATGTTCTCATGTGCAATTTTTGTCTTTTTTTGTCAGAATTCTATTATATAATAATTAAAGAGTATTAGCAAGGAGAGGAGAATTTAAGTCCTTCCACTGTTTTTCTATGTTTGATTCAAATGTTTATATTAAATTATTTTCTAAAGAAAATGTTTTTCTGTGTTTTTATTGTGCTGTAATTAATCACAAGGTATGACGTATTGCTGCTGTTGGAAGAGAAATCACATAACAGTTTGTGACTTGAACATTTACATGGTTGATATTGTAATGAAAGTGAGGTTTACAAAGCAAAGTCTGCCCAGATAAAACACCAGATCAGTCAGTGACAGAAACCACTTGGTCACACAAATGCAATGCATATATTGAATACACAGGCACTGCATTACATCTCAAACATATGGAAGACCTGGGTGAGATGACCTCACTGGCATAGAAACACATTCCACTGGCACAGGCCACACAGCACAAAGCAGAAACTCATGTAAATCCTATGACACTGATGACAGCAGAGCAAAAAAAAAAAAAAATTTCCACTATGCTTACTGATGCTTGCAGGTCCCAAATAAGAAGTGTAAAATCTTTAGCCTGAACCTTTATGTCGGAAGTGAATTTGACAGATGAGGTCAATAAGGGACCTTGAATTGCACAGTATGTACATTTCATGGAAACAGCAAAGGATACATACTGTTCTCTCTGAAATTTGAATTTGCTGCAAGGCATTAAGCATGTTGTATACAGCAAAGGAAGATTACAGAAAAATATAAGGCGTGGATGAATGATCAGGAAAAAGAGAGGACAAATACGTGGAAATGGGAGGGATTTGGTGAAGAGTCTGTTAAGGTTAACTGCTTGTGGGATAAACTGTTTGAAATATTAGGTATACCAGCAGGAGTGTTTCTGCTTTTAGAAAGACAGTAATAAACCATGAATATTATTATAAGGGTGTGGAGATAGTGTCACACCAGAGCCACGGTAACCCTGACTCCACCAATTTTGGTTACAGTAAATATCTTAATTCAGTTTATCAACCAGGCTGCATATTACATTTACACTTCAGATATTAAGCAACTATCCTCAATCAGGGAAAAATATTAAGTGAGGGGTTAGATGTATAAGTAGAAATCATCCTACTGAATTAATACTGAATAAATTAAACTGAATATTAAAGTGTTCAGTATACACATGCTGATGTGCAAATAATAATGAAATCAATAAGTGATATATCACAATAAAGCCACATTAATAAAGGAAGGCTGTTTTCCATAACTTATTGGATCTTTCTGCATTAAATTGCAGCGCTCACAGTAAAAAGGGTTGCTCATGTATGCATTTGAAAATAGAGTAGATTTTTTATGATGAAAAAGAAAAGATATTGTTCAAAGTAAAGAGAATACTTGGACACATTTCATTTGTTTCCAGTTGTCAGAAACTGACAAAACCTGCAAAACCCTTTTGAATTGTAGCTTGAGAAGCTCCGTTAACTTGAGAAAAACGTACTGATCACATGTATCAGAGGAAAACTTAAATGTGCATTAATGTCTGCTGAGATGAACAGTTTCAGTGTTTTGAATCAGATGCTCAGCTGTCCTTGCCCAAATTCTGAGGACCTCCAGTATGGCAGCAAGAGAATATTACATCTAAATGTTTGCATTTGCTTTTGCAGTGCCAGCATGCAAGCACTAATCCTAACCCTAGGTTTATAAACTTCAGTTTATACAATCGCAGCGTTCAAGTTTGTTCTTAATGTTTATTAAAAAAGCAACAGAGCCTTTATGAACTTTGTGAACTTGATTTAATGGAGTCCACCATATGTTCCCAGGCTCTTGGTTCACTAGGTGCATTTTTTTCAAAATGAAAACAGCCCCATTTTCCCTCAATCCTATGTTCCAGAAACATAATCCACATACATAACATTAACCATTAGCAACATACCCAATCCTATGTCCCTTAAATATAAAAAAAGAAGAATGCCTATAGTGTCCATGTCCTCTGATATATTAACCAAAATGCGCAATATGATAGTAGTACAAGTTCAGTAAATAATATCTGAGGTGGTGTCTGAAAATAGTGTAAAAAACTGACATTGGGGGAGCACAGGACCTTGGGATCATCCTGTAGACACGCTCCCAATTTGACAACGAAGTCACGTGCCAACCGTCAAGAAGACAGGCCTCTTACAGAGAGACAGAGACGACGATCTCCACGGGCTGACAGGGTTGTTTGTCTGCGTCCTCTGAGTTCACAGACGCACGCTGAGTGTCTTTGCCAGAATTCAACCTGTACAATTTCTTTTGGAGACAATGGAGGAGGTCTTCTCTGAAATGCAGGCTGAAAAACATGTAGAGCAGTGGATCAAGACATGCAGGAAGGGCCGTGACGATGAGTAACACCGTGGATTTGTCAACTTGTGCGTCAGGGAGGGAGGAGTGGGGGAGCAGGGAGGAGAAGGAGAGGAGGGTTGCAGATAAGAAAAGCACAGTGTTGGTGACGAGGAGGAACGTCATCATTCTGGTTGTGGCGATGTCCTGGAGACCCTTCGGCCTTAATGTCACACGATGACAGTCGTGAAAAGCATGCGTTACAGTCATGAATGTGTAACAAAGGGCGTTAAACACCACTAAGGCTGTGCTGTAACCCCAACATGGCGAATGTCTCTGGGATGAGGACACACAGGGCAAGAAGGGACTTATAATAAGAGGCAAGGCAGTAACAGCCAGAGCCAGAGTGCAACAAGCTGCAAAGGTGACTTGAAGGTTCCTCCAAGCCTTTGGCAGGTTGAGGTCGAAGCTCAGGTGTTTGTGCTGGAAGACGAATGCCACTGTGAGGAAGACGCAGGCCTGGGAGGAGAGGGTGAAGAGGAAGCCCGTAACTCCAGATCCTGCCTCTGTTTCCTTTGACGGGCCAAAAGCACCACAGCAGTCCATGATCACGGCGTCTCTTACATCCATGGTGCCGCCGGAGAAGCCTGAGAGGAAACGGAGCCAGAAGAGAACGCCTAGAAGATGCTGGCTGGGAGGTTTTGATGCTGAGGAGAGGAAGATGGAGACCAGGACCAGGAAGTTGAAGGCTACAGAGAGGATGAAGATGAACCGCACACTCAGCTGCATGAATCGGGGAACAAATGGGTTTTGGCACGTTTGGGATGGACCTGAAGATGGAGACGGACAAGACACCAGGAAATTCACTTCACTTCAGTTTATAGGATAGGCTGTAGGATCATTACAGAATCACACTTCTATTATATCTGTATAATAGAATAACTACACTGAAATATCTCTTCACATCTTCTTGGGAAAGGATCTTGTATATGAAGAGGTTTATTCAAATATGAAATCCACCTTTTGGAAAATGTGATATTTGCTCAAATAAAATGATTGTTGGCATGTAATTAACCCTCCTGTGATGTTCACATTTTTGAACATCTTTTATGTTTGGGGTCAATTTGACCCCTGCAGTTTAAACTTCCAAAAAAATATTATAACTAAAATTGTTATCAAAGTTTATTTGTCAGGTACTTTATGTTTCTTT
>OMLB01012596.1:2741-23373 GCA_900302555.1 Myripristis jacobus | reverse complement strand
GTGGGGGGGGGTCTCTGCACTGTCACATTAGTGAACATACAAGTAGAGCCATGTTCTGCCTACCAACATTAACCCCATAACCCCCATCTGCTGAAATGTGATAATACTGACCATCATGATATTTTGATGAGACCATATTGTGATATTGTCTTGATATTAAGTGATGGTAATAGTGATGCATTTGCTCGTACTCTGTTGAAGTAGATGTGTTTTTCAGTATGTTGAGTGAAAATGTGGAATTCTTTGGACTGAAAAAGTTGTTCAAATAATTTCCACTTTAAGAAAAAAAGAATAATGGGACAGTATGAACTTATTGAGTAACATTTATGTTAAGACAACTGAATTTGATTGTAGGAATGGCTGTTTACAATAACTGGCAATCCACCTATGTTTATGTCATGATTAAAGGAGGGACAGGTAATGAAAGATGTTTTTCTTCTTCCTGCTTTTTCAGTCATGTATGGTGTAAAAGGTTATAGTATAGTGTACTATCCGTTGTGTGAATTTTTTTTGGAACTATACATAGAAATGAGTGGAATACAAACAATGAATGAATATTACATTTTGGATTATCACCCATCCTTACTAGACATGCGTTTGCACAAAGTGGCATGAATGTATGCATGCACACACACACACACAGTCCATTGCTTGTTGCTTGTGGTAGGAGGCATATAGCCCTGTTTTCTTCTGATACTTCAAAGGAAACAAAAGCTCCTCTTGTGATGCAGGCTCAGTCCTTTTGGCTGCTCAATCCTGGATCTCACTCACGCTCCCCTGTCAAAACCCCAAGAATCGACAGGAAACTGCATACATACACGCGCGCACACACACACACATACTTGCATGCACAAACCGCACACAGCCCTTATACTGTAATAGTCCTGCAGGAGATGCTGCTATGTACATTGAGGATTAGGACTGCCAATCAAGCTGTGAGCCATCTGAGCCCATTAGCTTTTTCTGCTTCTCTTTCCATCCTCTTCCTCTTCCAGCATTTGGCTATAGGGGTGTGAACCACTGTGTATCTGAGAAAGAGAGAGCGTGCATGTGCAACAGGCCATGCTGCTTGTGTGTGTGTTTGCGGGAGTGATGTTAGCAGACCATCAGCGGGTTGTGCTGACATCACTGGATTTAAAAGAGTTAGCGAGCCAAGCAGAAAACAGTTCAAGTCTCAGGAAAGGAGTTCAGATCAAGGTCAGCTAGTGTGTGTCTGCATGTACTGTCAGGTGTTTTGTGTCTCTGTAACATTTCTCCATGGTTTTCGAAGAATTTTAGCTCTTGGTCCAATCTCTGACCTGGCTTCAGTCCCATTTCATTTCCTTGTGAGATCCCTTCTCAGAGTGAGGGCAAATTTCCAGCAGTGGGTGGCTACTGAGCGTAGAGGAAACACCATGTCTGTGTGTAACTGTATCAAACTCTGCCTCACTGTCAGCTGTGTCAATGTCAAATGTAAAACACAAGATTATAAGATTACTCTATATAGACTATATTTACACTATATTTTTTTAACCACTAGCTCACAAACATTAGGGCTCAGGTTACTGTGCTGCCATTTGATTTTGACCAGTCTGGTGTAGCCCCTCACACACACTTGCAATCTGAGATTACAAGAATTGGCAAGAAAAGCTATGTTAACCCTTTGAAATTGATCTAGTGTTGTTTTTTTATGTTATTTTCAGCAACTCATTTTTCTCATTTACCTAAATTTGAAAACTGGTAAGATTTCTGCAAGTAAATCTATTTTTAATCAGGAAGTTTGTTTATTTGTTTTTGTCAAAATGTTAGTTACACGAGAATAGGACTGTAGACTGTTGACAAAATCTGAATCCAAAAAAAACCCCTTCCTAATTTATAACTGCACAGAACAAGTCATGGCAAGGGAGATTGGACACAGTAATGTTGCCTGAGGTGGTGGTGAAATGCAGGTGACAGTGGTGCTGACGCTTCACATCTGTCACTTACAGTAAGCCACAAAAGTGTCAAATTAAGGCTTGTTCTACAGTATGCTTTAACAAGGCTGGTGGCTTTTGGGGTCTGAAAGAAGCCAACAAGCTATCAGCTGAATGTCCTGAATGTAAGCGTAAATACTATTTCCTTGCATGATTTTTGAAAATCTAACACTACTGGTACAAAAAGCCAGGAATATCATGGAGAGACATCTTTTAGCTTTCAGTTTGCTAATTCAAAACAGTTTCCAGTGTTTTTACATTGTATTTAGTCCATACATCTCAACACCTGGAAGCATCAGTCATTGCTTCCAGTGTGTTTGGGCTGTTCTGAGGCTCAGCACCCACTCTGACCTGATGGTCTTGGATCTTGCGTCCCACCACGCGGAAGGCATTGTTGCCGGTGTGGTGGTAGATGTGGACTCGGCTGAAGCCCGTGGAGCCGCCGGCTGGGACCCACTTCTTATTGGCATCGTCGTACACCATGACAGCGGCTCGCGCCTGGCAGATACTCTGTTCACTGCAAAAGGACACAGAGAGAAAAAGAAAGATGGCTTTGAGTTGTGAACCCTTATTATGCATTATACAACAGATAGTTTCAGCCAAAGAATCTGATTTGATGGTCAAAGATGCACTCCAAGTGAACTCAGAACTCCCCTGAAACAGTCAGCTATGCTTTATTGATTGTTATTCCAACTCTTGTGGCAGCCGGGGAGCTAGTTAACAGTATTTTTTTTTTTTTTTTGCAGACTCCTGTTTTTAATTCTAATGCATCTTTTTAGCTTTGAAGAAAATTTTACAGGCAGTACACATGTTGCATAAAAACCAGAATATGCTTGAGGATGTTTTGAACTGCAACTCCAGGTGTAACAGTAACGCAACAGATATGCAGCTGACATAATGCCCTGCCAGAAATTACCATTAGAATTAAGAGGGAATGCTTACATCTGTCTTGGGAGCATTATCACCCCGCTGCACAAAGGAACACATTGCAAAGTATGTGAAAAATAATTAAACTATGCAATACATTTTTTAGATAAGTTCTCCTACATAACCTCAGAGAGCGTCCTGATAAAGCTGCAGACTTTCACAGCCTTAAGGACAGATAATAGTGAGCATTACTCTAACCATTCCCTGAAAACAGCACTGTCTGTAACAGTCGCACTGCCTCCATCTCTGTGCTACCTACATCATCGTCATAGGGCAGGGCAATATATTGATATTATATTGATATCATGATATAAAACTGCATATCTTAATATTGTGACGTGGCCTAAGTGAGGTCTTTCCCTGGTTTTAAAGGCCACATTACAGCGAAAGGATGGAATTTTCTGACCTTATTAAACTGTTTTAGCTGTTTTATAATTACCTCTACCTGAGTGGTTGGCATGCCCACATTACTAATGACTGTTAATTAAAGCTCTCTTTTAATGCTCTCAATTTTTATAAGGATTATTTAAAAATAAATAGTAGCATTATTAGGTGCTATAATTGCATTCAAGTCAAGTCTCAATGTCAGAAACAAAGTAAAGTTGCATTTATTCACTAAAAATAGCTTTACCGAGAAGAAACAAGTACATCTGAGACTCCATGATACGGGATAAGAGTTTGTGTGTGTGTGTGTGTTATCTGAGCACTGGGCAACAGCAGGACGCTCTACAAGAGCAAAAAGCAAATGACAGACTGTGGGGAGGGAAACAGTAAATTATTCAGTGCCACCTCCTCTCCGACTACTACTAATATGAGAAAGACAGAGACGAAGAGAGAAGCAATACTAACTACCTGAGAAAGAGAGAGAGACAGCAAGTGAGGGAAGGGGAAAGAGACGGAATGAAGCAGAGGTAGAGAGTGAAAAGAACAAGAGAGAGTGAAAAGAACAGCATAAAACTGCTTGGGGAAAAGAAAAAAAGATACCCAAACAACCCACTGCAGCCCAGGGGACAGTGATGAGAGCGAAGGCATATCCGCTTCCACTGAGACAGACACCTTGTGTTTTTAAATATACATGCATCAAGGCTGAAAATACTTGAAAATAAGAGGGGCCATACCCACAGGCAAAACACTTTACTGAATCTTAAGTGTGAGTGCCGGCTCCGACACGTGGACACACAGACACACAGCAGTGGCACACCATCTCCTGCACGTGCAAAGGCTACTTAACATGCGTCCCACTCCAGATAAAAAAAAATAAAAAAAAATTCAGGGGGAAAAACTGGATCTTCTTGAACAGCTCTGAAAGATTTAACTCCTGTGTGTACTGTGAACCTCTATTTACAAGCAAGCACTCACAGACAGACAGACAAACACACTTCTTCACAAGTACGTGTTTCACGCACAACACCTTCGCACCTCTGCTAATAGCCTCCATATGACCTCACAAGCTGAACCGTGCTATACAGTGCAGCTCATGGACTTACATTATAGTTGAGCCTCCATATTTTTAACACAAATCGCACAGAAGAAAGGCTCCATTAAGGAGGCAACACCTAAAAACAACATAATTAGCCCATAGCTTATATACAACATCCTAATTTTGTATGCTAGAAATAAATGGAACTGGTAATGGAGAAGAGAAGAGAAGGGGAGGCAGTATAATTAATTCATGACTTGCTGCTTCAGTTGACTATTTTAGCATATTTTACAGTCAAATGATTAAATCCTTACACCTTTATTAAACCAGGCAAATTGACTAAGAAACCATCCTTATTTTTAGCAACAGCATCACAGCCCAGGGGAGCACCTATAGATGTAGCATGTAGGGATGTAGGGAAGCTTCCCAAACTCAGCCATCCACTTCTTGTGCAATGTGAAAGTTTATCCCCTTTTTTCAGGTGGAGATGAGTCTTTATGCCCAAAAATAATAATAGGCTATACATCTTATCCAGTATTAATTAAATGTATGTACATTATATAAGAGTACCGCCATTTAAGTGATCTTCAATCCACTCAAGGTGTCCCGTTATAGGGAATTAATGGACGAAGAGGAGGCGAGAAGTACATTTACCCCTGCCAATGTCCATTAATTCCGTATATCAGGAGACCCGTTCGTGCTTTATCACACGTTTACCGTGGACACTAGACAGCACTTAAAAAAAATGTCAAGAATTTGTCAATTTAGGAAGTGATATGCTGTAAAAATTAAAATTTCTGATATCTTCCATACTGGCCAGACTGATATCTGGACCCCCGGAAATTGAATAGCCTAGTAAAGGAGATGCTACCAGGCACATTTAAGGCATATTTATACACAAACAAGGCTCAGCCAGCTCGGTACGGGTGTTAGGTTGCACCAGTGTTAAATGTAGGAAAATGATCGCTGTAGTTTTGAAGTAATCATAATTTTAATTAAATATCAGGCAGCATGTGGCAGCTAATGTAATTAGTTTAATGTAATTCAGCTAATTACCCCAAAGCAAACCCTAAAGGAAAATTCTTATTTTTTCGCAGTGGCCAGGTATGAAGAAGAATATTATAGATTAATGGTTTTCTGAAAACAGAACATTATATTGGAGGCCATCTGCCTTGCATTAAATACTTACTGGTGTGCCAAACTTGTTATGTACCATTACATCACTTGTTACATTAGGATCTACATGCATAGCAGCTGCCCAGAACAACCACAGCGCCCATCAGCTAGCTTGACTGGCTCCGGTTTAAGTGGCATTTAATGGTTTCTGCTGAGGGACGAGCTTCCTGTTCACCTCCCCAACCTCAATTTCACAGCTGGTCTGGGGATTCAAACCAGCGATACTTTGGTTAGAAGCTGGCGTCTTTTACCAAGTGAACCAGAATTGTGACTTAGATAACAGGCTTTGGGAAACAAGATAAACCATTACAGAACAAACCACTGTGAATAACCACTTTATTTGAAAAAGCTGTGTTGCCCCACTTGACTTGGCTTCACTGCACTGGGGTTTTGTGCCACAGAGCCATGCTCATTCAATGGCGATGATTCAAAGATTGGTGAAATGTTAGGGTGACTCCAGCATGTTGAGTAGTGGAGGAAGGGTGGCCTTGCGGTTAGGAGAACCCGAACTTCACCCGGCAAACAAAGGAGCCTGAATGCTGGCCTGCATCCATCCAGCCAAAGTGTCCTTTTTTATTGCAACATCAACATATTACAGACAATACAACCGTCTGTCAAGTAGTTTTTGACTGTTTAAGCCATCTACCCTTCTACCCCCATCCCTGTCCCCTTCACCCCTTGAATAACAATACACACATAGAAAGAGCATCCTTACGCAATCGAAGGGGTTTTTTTTAAATTAGATATCAAATTCATCCATGTTTAAATTGTGCTTGGTTGCCCATCATTGACTCTTGCTGATGACAGTTCCAAGTAAGAAATGTCCAAAAAGAGAGAATAAAGCATCAGCTATGTTTAGGTACCAGGCCAAAACTTATGGAAAATACAAGACAGGCCTTTAGTCTGAGGCCTCCTGTTGAGTCTGATTTGTGGCTGGGAGGCTTTCCAATTGCATGCAGGCAATCTGAAAAATTGGATCCAAGTGGTAGAACATATTTGTTGCTTTGCTGCATGTTTTGCTGATTGTGGTTGCTTGATTTGGTCAAATGGGATGTCGGAGCGAGGACCTTGCTCTCACACCGCGGGAAGAATTGGTGCTTCAAGACCACTGGAGAGACCGCAGCTGCAGCCTCCAATGTTTTAACTGACTAACTCTCACCACTTTGTGTGTGAGGGAGCGAGAGTGTGTGTTTGCATGTCAGTGATAATACATATGCATGCACATGTTTTGTGTGTGCACTTCAGTATGCAGTTTGTTTTCATTTGTGCCTCTGAGCAAAATGTGTGTATGCATGTATATGCATGTGTGTGTCTGTGTGTGCGTGTGTGTCAGTGATTCAGCTTTAAGCCTCAACCCTCCACTTCTTTGTGACCGCAGAGAGCTAAAACCCAGAGGAATCCATCCCCTCGACTTGTGTGTGGGATGAAGCGGTTGACAAAAAAACAAAAAACAAACCAAAAATGAGCCATACAGGGCTTTACTCTGTAGCGCAGAGTGCAGCCAACATGACATAGCTGCTGTCCTCACTGGTCCATTCACCATTAAAGAAAACCTTTTTGACATATATAAGCCAATATTACATTTTTATGTTCTCCACTAGCTCACTGATACATTATGGATCTCTGCATTCACTTATTTGAAAAGAGGCCTGTTTGCATCATTAGCGCACCTCCCTGAGAACACTGTCTCCTCTCCTCGCAACGCCTCTCTGTTTTGGCGTCACTGAAAGCTGCTGAAAGGAATGGGATACAATTTCAGGGAGAAACACACTTGCATCTGAATTGGCTTGTCAGGAGTGTCAGGGAAATTGTTGTAGTTAAGTGCTTGACTGGAGTAATCTAGTCCTGTTGACCCTCCTCTTGTTAACCGATCCTCTAAACACATCCACTGCTCGCTCGCTTGCTCCTGCTTTCTCTCACAAGCTCTCTCTCTCTCTCTCTTTCTCTCTCCCTCAACTACAACACTCCTCTCCACTGAGCTAAACCTGCTGTACTTTCTGCCTCACTATCTCTGAAAACATAACACATGAGGAAAAGCCACTTTTCCTCGCTTGGGACATAAGAGCGGGGTTCCTTATGTTTCTTCCAAAGTCTGTTATATGCTTTCAAAATGCAAATGTCTGGCAGCCACAGCTGACTTCCTCAGCTCGTGGGCAACAGCGGCTGTGAACAGCTGATTTGGCTGTGGTTTTGGCCGGGAACTGACCATTTCCTCACTGATACAGCTTATCAAATTTGTGTTTAGATAATGCCAGCTTGTTAGATAGCTCACCAGTGTCTGGACAGCTTAACTGCTGTGTTGTAAACACATCTGATCTTCACACTAGCTAAGGTGTCTAGCAGAAGCTTAGTAGTGGTAAGTAGCTGCATGATAACATAAATGTTGATAGCTTGGCTAAATTGGCTTACTGGTTTGTAAGCTCGCAAAAAGAGTCGTGGGGCCACTGGGCAAATCAGGCACAGTGCTTAGGGTGATGCTTTGCTCAATATAGGGTCCTCAAAACCAATCAGGATTATTTTACTTTTTTAATTTATTCATTTATTTGTAAAGCATGATGAGTGAAAGTTGACTGGATGCAGCCTCAAGCCGCATTTAAGGCAAGTTAACAAGTATGACGTTGGTCCAGCGTCACTGATCTGACATTTACATATATTATTTTAAAAGTTATATGGCTTTGTTGTAATTTTTATGTTGTTTTTCTTGTCTGTTTGTTTGTTTGTTTTTTTGCATTTTTTTTACTGATATTCCAGCAATTGCTAGGTAATTTGCTTTGAAACTTGAGCAAATTCACTTCATTTCTTCCAAAAACACAGCCAAAAATTAGTAGTAAATTAGTGGGGAAAATTGTACAAACTGACAAAATACAATCAGAAAGTCAGCAAAAAAATTTGAAGAAAATTATAGGAAAATTAGCCAAAACAATTACCAGAAAAGTCCTTGATGATTATGCAAAACTCACCAGAAAATTGTTCATCTTTTGGCCCCAAAATGTCTCTGGCATTGTTTGCAAACAAGTGTTTCTTCAGGATAACTGACCTGATGCATCTCAAGCAACGCATAAAATAGGGGGAGGACACTCTATAACTATGCAGTGTGTGTGGAAATTTTCAGCAACACTGACAAAGTGGTGAATGGGTTATACTGTTATTTAGCTCACATCTGACACCCTGGTTTATGTAAATCTATTTTTGGATGTGGCTAACACTGATATTGTATTTTGAGTGTTAATATTAATAAATTTCATCTACAGTGACACCGCAAGAATATTTCAGCAGAAATCTCCTCATCTTGTCCAGTTGAGTTGTTAGATATTTAGACACTGACACATTGCAAATTGCCTTGTGGACCTCTATGATGGCGCCAGCCTTGGTTACTAGAGTCTAAACAGAGAGAGAGACACAAACACACACACACCAAGGCAGAAAACTGTTATCCACTTAGAGCACCACAGTGGATAAATTGAATTCCATATTCACAAGCCTCTTAAACTATTTCACCACTTAAGTGCTGCATGGTATGCAAAAGATGCTGGCTATGTTTGGGAGAAGGGAACTAAACAGCCACAACCAAAATTTAATTTCCTACCCAACATGCACACAGGCACGTGCACACCCCCACGCACACATACACACAGAGTGAAAATCTGCAGATCTGACAAGAATAGAAATAGAGAATGGAATTTGAGATGAGAATATTTTCATCCCTCTCATTAATGTTAATGAGGCACTGACTTCAGGAACGGCTCTGACTTCAAAGAGGGCTGGCGCAGCTTCGGGGTCTTTGCCGCCGTGATGCCATATCCTGCCATGATCGGAGGGGGCCAATGAACCGATGAGGGTAATGAAGAAAGAGGGAAGAGGAAGACATGAACAAGAAGCAGGACAGGGAGGTGGAGGGTTGAGAGAAAGAGACAGTGAGGGAAAGAGGGAGAAGCTTGGCCCGCAGATGATTATGCAACCTTGTGTCTGAGATGCCCCTGGACAGGACAACACAGCTTGGATAGCATGCCATCGACTCTCTCTGTCACAGGTTCAAGACAAAGACCCACAAACTGATAAGCTTTAGGCCACATGCTGCCATTTTGACGAGATGTACTCCAAAGTATCGCTATCAGATCAGATGAATATCATTTGATGTTAATTTTTATGTTATTGCAAAGGTGTAGCTGTATTTTATTCGCTATGTTTGCTTGTGAGTTAATTGATTGGATGATTGGTTAATTAGGCACTCAGTTATGGCAGCGCTAAACGTTCTGACTGGCTTGCTTATTATCCTGCTACATGATATGAAGGAGAGAGCGGAACCTGTGATGAGGAGGAGACATTTTTGTTCGTTTGCTGATTGTGCTGACCTACTCCTCACTACTCGGGGTGGAAATTTTGACTAATTTCACTGCTGATTAGGCCAAAGTTATGTAACCAGCCGACCGACTTCTCTAAAAATAGAAACAAACCAAAAAGGGCTAGCTGAAAACTCGTACTCTGTGTATACCAACAACAGTTCATCCTTAAGAGTGCCAAGCAGTGGATGAAGATTTCTTTTTTTTTTTTTTTCTTTTTTTTTCATTTTTCATGCCAGCTGTCTCTTATTGGTCCATATTGGATCCTACTTATGTGGAGAAGCACTGGCACTGTTGGGCCTGTCTGCTGAGTCCATCATGGTATATAGTGTGTGACTGAGTGTGTACACAGATTGTTGTCACCACAGAAATGTATTTATGTATTAATGATGATAACCTGAATTTACTGAAACCACAATAACTCCCTGACATTTTCAGATAAGGAAGAATATTAAAGGGTTACTTCACGCATAATGCATGATAGTTGTATGGGGGGAAAACAGGGTCCAGCATTCAAGGTCTCCACTATCCAATTATATATTCATTACTTCCCATGCACGCTACATGGTCTGTGCACAACACTGTAGAGCCTCTGATACTGTTTTGCTGTTTCAAATCATGGACCCTGTTTTTTCCACTGGATACGAGATCGCTATAATTTTATTAAAGTCAGTTTACCATGAATGTTTGCAAGTAAAACTCTATTCGTCAGGGATTCAAGGCCACACAGGGTACTTGCGGGGCTTAGACTTCATGTTGCTGAGTATGCGACACGTTTCAGTCACTGCCTTAACATATTGCTTTCTTACTGCTGTGACTGGTGTTTATCACTGAAGACAACCAGTGAGGTTATAGCAGATGTGCTTGTGGATTTGTGTAAGCGTCATTTTTCTGGTTACATTTTCTATTTTCTTTATCTTAAAGACTGAAGGCCACATACAGCGATATTTCCTGCTGTTTAGTTTTTGATGTGAATAAAAAAGATATGGCTGCACAGCGCCAAACCAATTAGAATTCATTCAGTGAATTAGAATTAATTAAGAGAGACTGAAGACCAACCAACACAGGCAGGTATTTATCTTAAACACTTCCATTTTACCCTCTTCAAGGCATTTTGGGAGGCAGTCTGTGATACTGTAAAGGGCAATCTATTGAAATATTATTGGCAAAAGACACAAAATTACTCCTGTGAAAATTATGGTGCTTTAGTGATGTTATACCATAAGCTGCCTTTTCCAGTCTTCATTCATTTTGTAAGAGACGTGTTTTCATTCTTATCTCAATGACCAGCGCAGCTTTTCTAAAGATAATGTGAACACACCAAGACACTGAGGTTTAGACTTGTTTAGGTAAGTCCTGCTCTATTCTGGTAGAGCTGAAATGATTAGTTGATTAATCCATTCATTAATCATAAGAAAACCAATTAAGTGCGAATTTGATAATGGATTAATCACTTTAATTTGCTGGTTACATCTTCACACATCCTTATGTTAAGGTGTGCTTGCTTTGCTGCATTTCACATTGCATACAATGAATATTTATGGGGAGTTTTGGCCTTTTGTCAGACTTAACAAGCAATTATAAAATATGAGTTAAACTATCACAATAATATCACTGTGCTCTGGCAACTGGTGATAGGCATGTTGTTTATAATATTTGACAGCTGAAATTATTAAATGATTAAATATTGGACAGATTAATCAACAATAAAATATAAATGCATTCCCATCAGACTGACAAATCAATGGATATGGCCCCGACACACACACACACACACACATATACAAACGCACACACATACACACACACGCACATGCACACTTCTGTGTTCAAGATAAAAGAGGGAGAGAAATAAATGCAAGCAACAGTCAGGTTTGATTCATCTGTTAACAGAGCGTACATTTGAGAAGATTTTCTTCCCTTTTGTCTCCATCCCAACCCTTCATTCTCTAGATTGAGCCCCTTGCTGCAGTTTTGACATTTTTGGCTTCATCAGGCGACAATAAACTGAAGCTCCACTCTGAAAGGCCTGAGTCAGCTCTTTCCAGGCTGGGGGAGGATGAAAATCCTGTAAGGCTGAAACAAAACATGCAAGCGGAACCACACATTCTTAGAAAAGGTTTTTCCAAGCTTGGGTGTGGAACCTATGGGGAGTCCCCGACATGAAGATGAAGACCGAGGAAGGACGAGAAGGTTTATCCAGGGAGGACTGCAGCTGGGTTCTTGCGGAAGGCGCTCCAGGATGGGAAGAGCTCTGGGGAGCATCCCAGCCACATCTGCATCCTTCCTCTTGTCTCTGTCTCACTCTGCAACCACCTCTTCAATTTTCAGCTCACTCCTACTCTTTAAGGAGATTTCTTTCAATACCCTCCACTGCCTTTCTTTCTCTGTTCGCCCCCCTTATCCGTCTCCTTCTGCCAGACTCAGTCTTTTCTCTATCCCTCTCATTCTCTATCTCTCCCTCATTAATCAGCCATCACTTATGGTGTGGTGCAGATCAGAGCATGTAGTGCGCTTCCAGCCCATATGGAAGTCATCAGGAGCAGGCAGGGAGGAACAAGAGAGGCCCCATAGACAAGAGAAAGTCCCTGAAAAAGTGATGGGGTCAAGCAGGGCTTGCAATGAAAAAAAAAATAACAACAATATCCATCAACAGGGCACAAACAAACTTTTTGGTTGACTAGAAAAGGCAGCCATTGCAGTAGGTTCCAAATTTTAGACTGTATCATATCAGCAACAAATTTTAGAACAGAAAAACCAGATTAAATTTACTGCTAAGTGGGTGAATCTAAGTGGGCTTAACATCGATTCAATATAGCTCTCAATTCACTTGTAGCTGATCTGATTTAAGAGCTATTAATTTTGAAATGATTCCACTGGATTCAAGTTTGCAAACTGCAATACAACAGAAACCATAAGTTACTGTATAATTAAGAAGAACTTGCAATTTACACAATTCTGTTATATTGCATCAATGCCTTGGACTAATGAAAAAGAAAAATCAGGCAGAACATCTCCAGGTGTGATCAGAAGGGAACTACTTTTTTCAACTTAGCCACTCATGTGCTGTTTTCCAGCAATACTGCCTGCGGTTTCCAGTTGGTCAATAACTGTTCAGAGTGGCTTCCTACAGGCACATATGCATCTAATACAAGTGACAGCATGTAAAGGTGGTAATACATGTTCAACAAGAAAGTCCAAGTTTAATCTGATTTGAATGTGCTGCAGTATCTTCAAAACTATCTATCAAACATGCACTTGCAAGCATATGCAGCCTGTTGATGCCGAGCTGCACGTTGCAGTTAACATGCAAAGAGAAGCTTCAGCATGGGGAATGTTCAGAATGTTAACACACTTTTCTTTGCTCAGCAAACACACACTGGCATGTGCATGACACACACCAAGCCCATCCCCCAAGCCAAGACACACACACATACACACACACACATATATTGATACTGAAGTCTTTAAGTTTCACCATTTTTCCCTAAACCCTTGGAGTGCTGTGGAGGCCTCAGCCAGAAAGAATATTCTGGATTCTCCTCATCTCCGCTTATGAGCAAACAGGGAGAGGGGAACGAGTGGGGGAGTGAGAGAGAGAGAGAGAGAGAGAGAGAGAACCCAGAAGGAACAAGAGCAACAGATCACTGCATACATGCTCACCTATGTCCATATGTTTTGCTGTATCCATGTTAAGTGCCCATATTAAAAGGAGATGAATTCCAAGTACTTCATGAAGTCACAATGATGTGAAAAATGTCTTTCAACTTGTTCATCATAACACACACGTGACAATGAATAAAAAAATATAACATTTGAATCTGTGCCACTTAATCCCAGTGGCTAGAATTCAATGATTTAGAAAAATCTAGTATTTGTGACAGCTCCATGTTATGGGGAAAGCATTTCAGAGTGGATCACTCCACCAACTACATAAAGTATGCAATGGGCTTCACTGCCTGTCTCGCCTCAGTGATATCTCTTTGATTTTTTATGGGCCTACTTGCTCACTTCTGAACAGACCCTGCACGCGCTATATTCCACAGTTTCCTGTTTCAACCGGATATGCGTAGAATGACAGAAGCAAGATGACATCAAGGTGCTGTTTTCTTGTAGGGGCAATGTTGCAATATGCCTATAGTGATTTAACAGCGTGCCTTTGTGTGTGTTGTCTGTTTACAGAATGGGCCACCTCATTTGTGCAGTCATGTGTGTCATAAAACAGAAGAGCGCTTTGTGCATGCATGTATGCGTGATGTTTGTGTGCATACCCTTGTGTATTGTTAGTGTACAGAGCTGAATGTTTGCATGTGTCATTTCCATCTTGAATGGGTTTGTACCTTAATGTTCAGTTTAAACTTGTTTGTGTGTATGTGTGTGTGTGTGTGAGCATCAGGGAGAGGGAGACAGAGAGAGAGAGAGAGAAAGAGACAGAGTGAGAGAGCATGCATGTGCTGTAAATCTGTGCTGATTGTAACACTCACAGCGTACAGGTTGTCAGTGACAGGTTGCAGTGAGTTACGGTGTCTGTGACTAGCATTCACAAATTATTTCCCAATATTCCTCCAGCAGGAGTGGGTTTCCACAGTAGGAATATAACCACCACAAGCAGAGAGAATGTGGGGATTAAAAACATTTATTTCCCCTTCCCTCAAAACACACACAGTTAATTAAGTGAATAGAAAGTAAGAAGACTTTTGCTGGGGTTACAGCCAGCACTGAAGCCAAAACTCAGACCAAAAACATAATGGACAAAGCTGAAATTATGTGAAGCCACTGCCAATTCAAAGCCAGAGCATTGCAAACACAGGCACACACACTTGACATGCAGTGAAGTGTAGCAGTCTCCAGCTACAGAATATAGCAGCCTGACCACTGAACTGTACAATCTCTATTCTTGAGTGGTCATTTGGCTGTCATTCAATGATGTTGTCATGGGGAAAATGCATTTATAGAACATGAGAGTGATGTGTTGACATGCTCAAAGGATCATGAGGCGGCTTCTGGCTACTCAAGATGACAAAAACACAATTCTATAGCTGCTGTTTTGCTGTAGGTGTACTGAGAAGGGAGAATACCATGAAACACAAGAACCTGCCTTTTCTACTCAACTGTAAATGAGGGGATTCATCTAAAATTAGATACCCACTATCATTTTTTTTAATTAATTAAAAAAATGACGCCTACTCTTCCAAGAATGAAAGCTGGCATGAAAGTAAAGAATGTCATTTTTCAAGATGTGAGTTGTTTTACTACTGCTTACAAAATACTTCTATGCTTGAAGACAAAATTGTTTCAATTCCTAATATACATACATACACATATACATACATATGTATATGTGTATACATGTATATATATGTATATACAGACTCACATACACCTGTAATAATTGTGGTGTTCTCCAGTGAGATAAAAAGGAAATTAAAACCAACAGACAGTTGTCACTGCAAAGCGGAAGTTGGCGATCTCATTCACTCCCACACTGGACTCCCCATCGCCCCCCCAACCCCCGTTGCCTTTTTATAGGCACGGCAACCAGAGTTGTCACCGTAGCAACACAGCCGTACATGGGCGGTGGTTTGTGTGACTCCCTTCTGCAATGCTTAAAAGAGAATAAAAGAAAGTGAAAGGAGGTAGAAAAAAAGAGTAGGAGGAGGAATTGAATAAATTATTTAAGTGAATGTATCACACATACAGTCACTAAAGGGATACTGTATTGGATCACGGAGTGTACATATTGGTGCACGTGGCCACCCTGTATATGCAAGTGCACACACACCCATTCATCACTCAGTCCCCCTAGGCGGTGCCTAGAGGTTACCTTATCACCTTGTCAATACGCACACACACACACGCACACACGCACACACACACACACACACACACACACACACACTTGCATGTGTATAATATGGTGGAACCACAAGAAAATACCCTCCACACTAGTATGAGTCATCCACTGTAGCAGATATGATGTGAGAGAGCAGGAAAGAGAGACAAAAACAGAGAGAGACACCAAGTGAGGACCAACGAGTGGCATCATAACAGTAAAAAACAACTGAGGTGTTATCGAGGTGCCATCACCACTGGTGGCTATATATAACCTAAGCTCAGTGCTGATGTGTGTACGGTGTGTGTTGTGTGTGTGACAGTTGGAAAGAGAGGCCCTTTGGCCAGATGAGTGGCGACAGAAACCTTTTAATCCGAAGTGGAGTGATGATTCTCAACTCTGTAACTATAGCATTTCACAAGAAAAGGTCAAAAGGTTGAAAAATAACTTGCTGAAAACTGCCCAAAGCTGTTTTCTGTGTACTGCCATGTATTTCTTCTGTTGTTTCACTATGCCCCTAAACCCTGGTCCCCTCACCCCAACCATGCCCACCCCAATTGCCTTATCAAGCTGCACAGTCTGTCCTGGTCTCACCAAAAAGGTTACAAAGCTGGAGGACAGGATTTCTATTCTTCATTAAACTGCCAGTAATGAGCCATTCTCAGACTCCCTGGATGCTGCAGCATCTGCCATTTCTCCAATAGGGATCCTGCCAGCTTGGAGACCACAATTCCGTGGTCTGGCTCCAAAGTTGGGAATGATGAGTGCCATCATCTCCCTGACTAAACTGAGGCTGGGAACTCCAGGCTGTGGCTTGGAGCCAAAGACCCTGGAGAGCCTTGCACCACAGGTCCCGCAGCCCTGGGCCCTTTTGACAAATCAAGGTATTGGCGGTAAACTGCCTAATATGTATGATATGTATGATATGTTGCTGTCCCAGCTGTAACTGGACTGAAAGAACTGGAAGAGTTTGGTCAAGCACTGACAGTTTAACTCTCAGCTCTAGCTGGATATGTTTTAGGCCATCCAGTATTTCACATTAATAATCTAGACTCTTGAGTTTGCATGATTAGTTTCATTGTTAGAGTTTAATGACAGATAGAACTTAGTGTCATCTGCATAACAATGAAAGGAAATAATCCATTCATGAATACTGCCACTGGGAGCATATAAATTAAATTAATTCATGGAGAGACTGACAGTCTATGCTGTTTTAGAGTAAAAAATAAATAAATTTGAGTGTATTTGAGTTCAGCTGTATTCAGTAAAGAGTTGTCAAGCATATTTGCATATCCCTTAATCACAGTTTGTCTCTGAGGGCTTCACAATGCCGATATTATGAAAAAAATATATGAAAATGACAGCCCATGACCATAGATCCTCAATGAGAACAAATGAAAAACAAAAACAACAAGAGCCTCAAATTTCTTTTCTGCAATGAAGCTCTCCCTTTTTTGTTACACCATACACCGTCAATATTTAGGGCCGCACCTGTAAGATTAGCTACCATGTCAACATCGTCAAGTGTTATTTTCCGAGCTTTCAAACATGCATACAGGTGAACGTGTTTGGAAAATTAGACTGCAGAAACAAAATACTATAACATGAGTCTGTGCTGATGTGTATATGTGGTGTGGTATGTGGTATGACCAGGCTAGCAATACTAAGGTAAATGATTTCTGGACACTGTGACTGCTAGGGTCACCAAGTTAGGTGCACTGAGAAATGAAAACGTTCAATCAAACTGATTCCTTGCAGCAAAACAGGCTCACAGGTGTGAACAACACAGCAAAGCCTGGTTCATTTGAACTGATGCTGAGTGGTGAACACGAAAATGCTGAAAGCACGGTAATTTATTAAAATTGTAGATCAAGGCTTATTCAAAATGGGCTATTTTGCTGTTTAAATGCACCCAGCATTTATCAGCCAAGACTTTCAAAATATTAGGGCTATAAACAGCAATAGAACAGGATTTTATAATGCTGCAGTTTTTCTGGATCATTACGTCTCCTGTTTTGTGAACTCATCAGTTTAAAGTGTGATCCAGAAAGGTGAAATTCAACAATGACATAAGGGGGCAGCTGCCTAACTGTGGTATTTACAGGTTGGAGAGGGCCAAACATGGCATTTGCTTTGTTTTGTCTGCCTTTCTACCTCTGCCTAACCTAGGTATCACCACAAATCTGCCATTATCTAATTTCTTATCTACATTTAAATACAATCCTGTTGTATATGTTTTATAGACTTAAATTAGACATCACTGTGAAATATTTTAACAAATACATATCAGATCATTTTAAAAATGTTCTGATTGGTTAAATCCCTGTAAAAATGCTAATGTTAAATAATATTAAATTTTAAAATGCTGTTAACATCCACGTATATTTCCCATAATCTCTATAAACAGGATAGACAGACAAACAAACAGAATCTGTAAGCCAGGGATACGATTTTGGTATTGGAAGTGTTCTGGTTTCCATTTCTTTTTCCGTTGTAGTCTCAGTAGGCAGCATTTGTAGTCTGAGTGGTTTAATGAAGATAAATAGTCTGTGTGGGGCGCGAAAGAGGCGGAACATATCGGCAGAAATATCGTCTGGATCTAAAACACCTACAGAAGTTATCAGTGTTTGTGTATTGTGTGAACAAATGTTCAACTTGTGTAATAAAAGAAATGGAAATAATTTCCAGCTTCTTTTCAGTTACCAGGAAAATCCTCAAAAATGGGCTGTAGCCGATGGACTCCAAGATTGGACGTCCCATCCTGCTCTGAGGACTGTGAGAACAAAAGTCAGCATCAGTGCAGCTTGGTGCGTGGAGTCCTTTATTAGAATTGTGCTCCGTTGCTGTTACTTAATTATTTCGTAGTCACCTAACGCAGGTCATTATGGTGTAGATCATTAATGCCAAGTAATTACCTGGACCATCAACTGGCCTGTTCAAGCACCAGTCTTATTTAATGAGCAGTTGGGACAATATACAGAATCCCCTTGGATTCAATTAGGTTCTGAGTGAGTCAGTCACAGAAAACACTGGCTAACTGGGGAAGCAGATCTCTAGAGGAAGTATCCACAGGTGTCCCCTTTCCCTTATTGGCTGTAATTACTCTGCCCTTTTCAGTGCCATGGTAACTAGCATCATGGTGATCATCCACAGTTGAGCACAGAGGGAATCCCCTCCAAATGCCCATCTGACCTTCTACTAAATAAACGGCGTGCCATTTGTCAAATGAATTCCAATATCAAGGAAAGGATCACAAACAACCCTAAAGGATCGGTGTAGTAAATACGGACTTTACTCTCTCTGGTAAGGGTGCCTGGATATGACTGGAGGAGAATGAAGTCAGAAAGCAACCAACACCATAACAAAGCTCCAAAAGGGGCAAAGAAAAGCAAAGGAGACAAAGAAGAAGAATGGAACGAGAGTGACAGACAAATACAGATAGAAAGGCAAAAAAGAGGCAGACAGTTTTTATAATCCAGTGTCATATCAGTAATGCTCGACACCTGTTCTGATTGTATGTGCTCAAGAGGGATTGACTGGCCTGCCTCGTTAAAAAAATTGAAAATTAGTAATGTGAAAAACAGGAATAACAAATTACAAAACCAAGGGAAACAGAAAGCCTGCTGAAAACATTTTGTCACCACAGAGGCTTGTAAAAGTTTTCATGTGTTTCCTTTTCACCACACATAACGACTGATGGTTACAGGCCTCCAAAACAGTCCAGCCTCTGTATTCTCAATGGACAGTGTTGTGCGGTAGTGCACATGTAAGCAAGTGTCAGGTCACTATGCATGCAAGCATCTATATGCACGACAGAAACACACACAGTAGTCTTTCCAGGGTGTGGGGTGATCCAGAGTGCAAACTGTGTGTTAAGTGGGAGCCTGGCAGATTTTACAAGAGTCCTGCCACGTTGCCATTCACACTAAGACAGGGACGACATTGACAGCAGAACAGGACTGGACTGGCCTGGCCTGTAATTCATTCTCACTCCTTGTATATAGCCGTGGAAATTCAACAATTAAACCCTTCAGATGGAAAAGTATATTATCCTGTTTCACCCAGGATTGGAAATTAATACACTTGCCTGGGGCAAAAGTGTTATTGAAAGTTCATACAATGCCTGTAAAATTAAAAATGAGAGGGCAAAAAATGCTCCTGATAATTAAAAATGTCATTTCACCCTATTTTAATTCAAATCACGTCAACATGACTAGTGTCCCCGAGGGCAACCATAGGTGATTCATGGGAGCCTGTTGGGGATTAGTTCAGTGGGTAGGGTTAGTGTTTTTTTGATTAAAAAAAAACAATCAGGTGCACAGCCTGAAGTAACAGAAAAAAGTCTGTTACACTGTTTCAGTGGTGGTATATAATGATTTAAAATTAAACAAATATCAGCCCTTAAAAATCATGACAGGTAGGCAGAAAATGAAGTTATGTTACCCTGGTTTCACCAGTCTTATGTAGTACATCACCTGAAGTACATAAACTGTACTTACATGGACAGACATGTAATTTTTAGATAAAAACATTGTAAACATGCCTCGTTCCCTTGTCATTTTATGTTTTGTCGTACTAATTTCTACCATGTGATGTTCTTTTGTCATGTACATTCTGCTATCCAACAAAGCTTAACCTTTTTTTTGTTTTCTTATGTTTGTTTGGAGGAGATTTTTTTTTTTTTTTTTGATAAAACACAAATGACTTATTCCTCAACTTTGTTTTTCATTTTCTTTACTTGATCACAGTGTTTCATCATTGTACAATCTCTTTGGCTTCATGTTTTATCACTATTCAAATAAATGTAACTGTGCAGTAGGGATGAAATTAACAACTTTAGTGCTAATGAGTTTTGGGTACATACAACTAGAGCCACATGTGTTTACATGAATGCAGCCACAGGCATGTGTGGGAAACATGTAGCTGTGTGTGTGTGTGTGTGTGTGTGTGTGTGTGTGTGTGTGTGTGTACACATGGGTGTACA
>OMLB01012590.1:0-10412 GCA_900302555.1 Myripristis jacobus | reverse complement strand
TAATTTGGCTTAGATGGTAGAATTGCCCAAACGGGAATTAAAAAGCCTGGATGAGGTAGCCACCCTTCCAAGAAAACACACAGACACATACAGGCATGCAGACAGGCAGACAGGCAGGCAGACACACACACACACACACACACACACACACACACACACATACACACGCAGGGGGGAGGCTCCATGCAGGGCTACAGCTAGGCTATCCACCACTGTTTGATTGGATTTATGACTGCGGCAGTCCCTTCCCAATTTCTACAGATTGGCTCGGAGCTAATCTCTCTCACCAGACTCCTACAGCGGATAAAGGAGGATGTGGGAGGAGACCAGTCTTAAATTGGAACAAATTTGTGATGGCTGCCATCTCGTACATTTTCCGCACTGAATAATAGAGTTACTTGGAAGCATTTCAAGTGATATATCCTTTGGTTGTTCAAAATTACTCTAGACCGTAGTTTCCCTCTTGAATCAAAGTCTCTATGAGGGGACACGGGTGATGGTTTTCTTCACCGTTATGGTTTGAACCTTCATTCAATCCTTCATTACACCATATAGCCATTCCCCCTCCTTCATGCCACCTTATTTAAATGTTTATTCATTTCCCCTTGAGGCTGAGCACCAGTTCACTGCTGACCAGCCAATTGCTCAGCTCACCATGTTTGTCTGGGGCTGAGGGTTGTTGATTTTGGCCTTGGCGTTCGTGCCATTTATCATCCTGGAGAATTCAGGTGCCTGACAGCCGTTCACTACTGGCTACCCGAAACAGGAAGTGGAATCAATGACTCGGGCGCTGTGACCTCATCGCGGCCTAATTAGCAACAGGCCACTTTAATGAACAGCTGGGCCAAACGCACACGTCAGCGTTTTTTTTTTCTTCTCTCGCTCTTTCTTTCCAATTGCCGTCACGGCCCAGTTCTCTTTCTCTTGGTCTGTTTTTCTTTCTCTCCCCCTCTCTTTTCCTCAAACTCTTCCTTGCTGTATTTTTTCTCTCTCCCCCTCCTTTTCTCTCACTTTTATTCTCTTCCGATCTTTCACTCCCTTCCTGTCCCTCCCTCTGATAGCTCCTAGATATTGGCTTCTTTCTCTCTGTCTCTCTCTAAATTAATTCTCTCTCCCTTTCTCTCCCTAACTGACAGCTGCTCACTATTGGCTTCGTCTCCCCCTCTCTCCTCTCTCTCCTCTCTCTCTTCCCCTTTCACTGTCCCAATCCTCCTCTCCTCTGTCATTTCCTGCGGTGAACAGCCATGTCATTTCATTTACCTCTCCCCTGCTCATTCACCCTGTTTTTTTTGTTAGTCTTTTTTTCCTTCCCTTTTCCTTTTGTCTCAGCAAGGCAACCTGGAGAACTTCATTAGGCCATTCTTCTCTGTCAGGCAGGAAACCACATCCATCTTTGTGTGGAGGAGGCAGGGGTTATGACTCACACAGGCACAAATACACACCGCGTGGTCACACACATGGCTACACATACCCATACACGCATACACGCACACACACGCACAAGCATCCACGCAGGCATACACACCCACACACACACTGGTACTCACTGGGCTGCACACTCGCATCTACACGTTCGCACACACACACGCACACACTCTCCATCCATCTTTCCCACCCTACCCTGCACATTTCATTTTCCCCCTGCGAGCTGCCAAAATCAGCCCACTACCTTTAAAATTCAATACGTTGTTGGCTCGGGTCTGGAATTATCTAATGAAAAAACTTTCCTCTTTCCTACTTTGAGATTTCTTGAGCCCGTGACAAGCTCAGAGTTTGTCTAATATAATATCCTGCACATGTCCTCTGTCTTCTCTCCCCCCCTAGAGCCAGACAGCTTTTGGTTTGGCATGGAGCTCTGCCCGGAAACTGACAGGAGCACAGAAAAGTTAGCCAGATCTCTAGATCGCTCCGTCTCCCTTCGACTGTCTGTGTCTTTCTCTCCCTGTCTCCTTTTTACGGCTTCTTTCTCTGCTTCTCTCTTTTTTTATTCATATTTCTGTCCCTCTACCTCCCTCTCTTTTTTGTTGTTTGTCTGTCATTCTATCTTCCTCCCATCTCCCTGCCCTTTTCACCCTATCTCTCTCTGTCTCCGACATTGTGACTCTTCGGCTGTCTCCCTGCTGTCTTTTCCTCCTCCTTCACCTGTCTGGGTTTCTATCTGCCTCCTGTTCTTTTTTCCGTCCACATTAGTCTAACCCCACTCTTACATGAACTAAGTCCTTCCCTCCAGATGAAGTAGTTCACTCTGGTGTCCGCATTGTCTCTGTCATCTGTCCAGCTGCAAAACCTCAGGTCATAGACTGCACTGAAAAAGAATTATCCCAGGAACTTTTCAGCCTTGAGATTAGCATCGTGCCAGACCGTTTTTGGAGTGAGGTGTGTTTTCCCACCTGCTGCTCGTTTTTATTGGCTGGTAATTGTTTAGAGAGTCTCATACCTAATCTGTGTTTACGATCTCGTCTGGTATGATGATTTTGTTTTGGTAAGAATGCTTTGGAGATGTTAGTTTTTGTTTTCTTGCAAAAGGACCTGCACACTTCCAGTGGAAGAAAAAACTACTCAAGTTTTTCTTCAGAGCTGTAATTGAAACCCATGACACTTGTGCATTACATTGGTATCACATACATTAAAAATGATCACAGGCAGTATGATGATGAATGTAAAAATGCTAGATTGTTTAAAGTGTCAAACTGGATTAAACTGCCTTTAGATCAAAGTGGCTAATCCTTTATTTTCTCCAAGTGCAATGCAGTAGTAAAGACATTTGTGTTGATCTATGCTGCTTTTGCATTCCTGTTCTGTTGGTTATAGCTAAAACCAATCCCATGCTGCTGCCCTGAAATCATAATACATCACACTTTTGTAGTATGGGACCCTGTATGTCCCGCCTGCGTGTGGTAACAGGAACAGTGTGTTCTCAAGACATTCACGCCTAACTTGATGTGTGACTGCAGCAAGCCTCCAGCTGTCCTTGTCACCCAGCAGACCACTAGGGGGCAGTGTGATTTAAAGCAGCATAAGGCTGAGCCCTGGTCAGCACTCAGGAACGCCGCCTCGCCTGGAGGCTCTCGCACATCAGCCTCACTGTAGTGTCAAGCAGACAAGGTCAAGCACACAGAGCGTTTAAAAATGAATTAATCTCCCACTCTCTTTCTCTCTCCCCCTCTCTCTGTGCTGTCTCTCTGTGTTGGAGAGAGAGACGGGTGAGGCGCAGCCTGTGTCCAAGAGCTTACACAGAATCCCCATTTTCACCACTCCATGGGAACAAGATTATAACACAGCACGGAGAAATCTTGAATATAGGAATCCACTCCTAGAGAGGACAATCTTGACCATGCTCATGAAATTCAGACCTATAAGCACACGCAGCAGGCATATAAGTTTCCTACTGAGAAAGATGTGAGACTGCCATATGTTGCTTTTTAAAAATTCTCTTTTCAATGTGGATGAATAAGATGAGAAGCAAACGAGAACAATGCATCTTAATTTTCCCCAGATTTACACATCGGCAAATGAAGTGCCACATTTCAAAGTGATATCCGCTAATTAACATCTACTTTTACAGCAAGATTGACAGACACAAAATTAAAGCAAATCATCGTTCTCTTTGGAGCATAGAAGGCAACCAAATCCTTTAACCGACAAAGAGATAACACTTGAGCCGTCTGGATCCTTTGTATTTTGGATCCACTGTATTGAATGATAAACTTGAGGTTTTCCACTTCGGTTTTGGAAATAAACTCAAATCACTCTTTTAACTTGCAGAACTTTTCACATCCAGTAACTGATCGAGATGAGTTTTTGTTTATTTTTGTTTATCCTCCCTTCCAGCAACTGATTCCCTTTGTGGAGGATGATAGCTCCAAACATGAAGATCGCTCAGCCAACCAGAGCCGCCCTGCCACTGAGGAGAGGAGAGAAATCCTGGAGGTTAATAAGGTAAGGCATTCTGGTCCTGTAGCACAAAGGCTCTGATTCTTGGATCAGACTACCCAGTGTTTCTGTCTGTCATGAGAGTTGCCATTTCAGATTTGACCCAGATCAATCTACGCAGCAAGTGCAAAGTCCACAGGCGATCATGGACAAGGGGTCTAGAAATCAACAGAGTAACAGTCAAATCCACACATAGAAGTTGTTACATAGAAGTTTGTTGACAAAAAAAACCCACGTAAGTTCTAAACAGACTTTATGTTTGATGTTTTGGGTGCACAACGAATCTCAGTTCTTTGAAAGTCATGCTCGATGTTTGACTGATGTGCACAAGCTTCGTGTTGGAGCATGATGCTGGAAGGTGTTGGCCATGACAAAACTGCATCATAATTGGGTTGAATTTGTGTAGTCTGACCCTAGTGTAACGCTACCATGGTGAGAGGTTTGATTCCCACTGGGACCACCATGATAAAACGGAACGCATTTGCTGTGTTATTATTAAGTGTCTGCTACATGGCGTATGTTATGGTTATGTTTATATGTTTCTGAAATGTCATGGAAACTCAGAATGTGGATTTGAGGGAAAAACTCTATGTATTATTAGGGAATTTACAGAGGTACAAGAATATACCAGTATGTATTTACAACATGGCTGTCAGACTATCAATATTGGACAATATCAGGTGCAAAAAACAATATTTGTAGCGGTGCGATATTGTTTTTCTGTCAGTTTTTGTCTAATTGTGAAATTGGCACTTGTCTGATCTTTTTTCCAGGAGTGTTTCACTTAATACAACTGTAAAATTAGCACCAACATGGTCTCTTGTTTAAAAAAACAAAAACAAAAACCAAAACTTAATTGTCTTAAGACAGGCTGAAAATGTCTGAAAACCTTCACCTGTTTTACACCTGCATTCATAGAGCGATTCTTACCAAAAAAAAAGGGTATCAGTATCGGCATGGGCCGTTATGGGTGGGAAGATATAAGGTTTTGGTTTTAGATGTTTTCCTCCACAGTAAACTCAACTGCGATGGAAACCAGACTGTTTACTCTTTCAGAACATCTCTGAGCTGAAAAACAGCATTTACAAAGCAGGAAAAGAGTAAATTTTATTAGGTCATGGAAATGCTCAAACTTAGTTCTGGAAAGTCATGTGAAAGTCATGGAATTTTACATCAGGGCTGCAATAGGAGCCCTGATAGATACACACAGAGAGATTAGAGAGCAACTTACCGGTGATTACAACAAGCATGCCAAGGTCAAACCTTTCCACTTGCTGTAATATTTCCATTCAAACCAAATTTTATGAGGTGTATGGTGAACCAAATCCATACATCTATTTTACATTTCTTTCAATTCTTCATAACGTTTGCTAAGTCCCTCTCACCGACTATGAAAAGCTACGAATTGATGGCTTTGTGATGTTAATGAGCATAAATAGATCCAGACGGCAATGCAAGTGAGCTGGTTAGTTAGCTCTATAATATATGAATTTATTCCACATATAAAAGAAGGATGATGATATGCCGGGAATGAGCTGACCACTAGCATATATAGAAAGCTGACTTGAGCAAGATAGTGGCTGATGATGTTTTCAAATATTAATGAAAAGGAGGATGAGATGGCTTGATTTAAAAAAAAAAAAAAAAAAAAATCATATTTTGTGAGTGATGTGTTCACTTCTGGAGCTGTTTCAAGTGTTTGACATCAAGCACACCTAAGTGCTTTTTCAGATTTATTCACTGTCAGATATGTTTTTGCCCGGCTCTGATAGGCTTTTTTTTATGACACTCCGATACACAGAGCAGCGTTTTTCTTTCGACTGACACACCGTGCTGTCAGTCAACACAAAAACTTTGCCAGAAGAAAGGTTTAATCCTGACCAGGCTTAGTTAAAATGCCACAAGCAAACAAGGTAAATTTGAGCACTGAGATGCAGAGAGAGATGGTTTCCCAGACATTAATTAAGCATAATCCATCACTAGAATATTTTTAACTGTGTGGAAAATGACCAGTATTCTGGATGGGGCTGTCAAAGAAACAGGTTTTCACACTGCATGAAGTGAAAAGTCATCTAGTCTTTAAATAGTGTTAAAATCATTATTTTTTAAACAAGTTAACATTTCTTCCCATGGGCTGATATAATACCCCCTTTTCTAATGCATTTTCACTTGCTTCAGTAATTTCTCAGGAATAAATGTTTTGAAACACTGCAGAATTAGCTGGATCGCTCTGCTAGAATCACAAAAATGACACTTGACAGATGACAAGTTGATTTGCATGTGAAACAAATAAAATGTAAGATCAAATGACAAAATAAGGAAATGGGTATTTTTTTGCTGTGACTGCAACATACTGGCTCCTTTAACTCTGACAAAGCCTGGCCCTCGTTGTTTTGGCATTTACCAACATAGATTATTTTTGAGTTCAGGATTAGGCTTAATCTCTCGCCTGGAAATCTGCCCATCAAGCTGACAGCGCTGTCTGTAAATACCAACGCTGGTTTGATGGACCCTAGATGTGGTTTAGGTTCAGGTGAAGTGATGCTGTACAATCACGCTGTGCAGTTTCCATAATGACTTTGAGTAGATACAGACAGCGGAGCGTGGCAAAGGTTCCAGTAAAACAAATCATGCATTATTAAGGACTCCTTTTTTGTTTTACTCGTCTGTTATGAATTTGTTTTGTCTGTATGCTCGTTGGTGTATGCATGCATGTGCTTTTGTATTTTGTTCCTCAGAGAGACAGTGCACAAGGATGTGTTTGCACATGCCACACACACTCGTTATTTCCTTGTGAGTGTGCGCTTTCATCTGTTGGTGTGCATGCACATGTGAGTTTGTGTGTGCGTGTGTGCCTGCTGATGCCCTTTCCCGTTTCTTCTCTTTGTATGTGCGTCGTGTTTTCTCTGCACAGATTGTGCATGCCAACCAGTCTGAGTGTGCTGCAATGATAATGGTCCAAGGTCAGGAATGTCAGCAGCCGAGATGAGGATTGGTTATTTTTAAGAGCTCTGCACGGCTCCCCTGGCTGCTTTTAAATGTTAACACTACAGTGAAACATTGCAGTGAACCCTGAGCTCAACTGCACTCAGCCCAATCCAAAACAAACAGCATCTCCTTTTCACACAAAGCCTCCATACCCACAAACAGTATGGTAAATGCCTGCAGATATTACTAAATGCTTACTCCAGTGTTTGGAATGCGGTACACACTGAAATACGGTTAAATGAGGAATTTGTATTCAACATTTTTGCAAGAAGAAAAAGATAAAAAAAAATATATCTTTTTGTGTGCTAGGCAGCTTTTCTTTCTTAAAAACAAAGAGTCCCGGTGTCAGCATATGCAATATTGAACTTTTTTTTTCTTTGAGAGTGAATGTAATTTTATCTTATTAGAAACCTGTACATGGAAGTAGTAAATAACCTTGCTTTTGATGTGACCTCCCCCGATGCAAAGCATTAGCATGCAAATTGAGTTCTGTCAGATGATGCAAGTATAGAGATTGAGATGAGAGGCTAGCTCAGTTCGCTTATGGCAACCTATCTTCCCATCCTGCACTCCTTAACATGCAGAATATGGAAAATAATACAAATAAATATCAACATGGAATATATTACACATAAATACCAATATGGAAAACATTACAAAAGAAAATGGATCAAAATACAATATGTACATGCATATATGTGCTTCTCTTGTATTTAAATGTAGTATATCATACACTGAATGCACAAAATATTATCATCTTCCTAATGTTGAGAACCTTTTGCACAATCCACATCTCAATTGTCTTAAAGCTCAAAGGAATACTTAACCCAAAAGCTATATGTCTTGTATAATTTGTACAGTTTTTAATCACAATGCCTCATAGAGAGCAAAGGTCCCAAAAACTGTAGCCATTTTTGTTCGAATGGAGTTGGTTGGCGACTTCGACAAACAGCTGCAGTAAGGATTTTAAAATGTCCGTTTCAATGTCACGTAATCCAAGTCTTGACTTTCTATTTGTACGTTCAGTATGTGTCACAGTAACAGAAAATTTCCAGATAAACCACCTTTGGAAAATGCTCTCATGCACATTTACTTGTGCCTGACTGGCTTGCGTGGTCTCATTAGCTACCCTGATGCTGAAGTCAGTGTAGCAACTGAAGCGTAATTATAGCCAATAAACTAAGTAGGACTCCTGGCCAATGAACAAGCCGGAGGCGAGTCTTCAATTCTGTGAAGATGCAGGCCAGTTGCACGTGGCTGCTCGTGCATGAAGCGTTTTCTGGAAGTGGTGTATTTAGCAATTTTATAGTGAATGCCCATTGCTTTGGGACATAGTTTACATACAGATTGAGAGTCAAGACTTGGATCGCACTGCATGAGGAGTTTCAGATGAGAATTTGAAACGGACGTTTTTTTATCTGTTTGCTGCGGTTGAAGTTGCTGATGAGCTCCATTTTGGCAAAAATGACAACAGATTTGGCGACCGCTCTCTGTGAGGTATGTGGTTAAAATGTTTTTTTTTTGTTTGTTTGGTTTTTTTCATTTTAAATTCAAGACCATTCAGGGTGAGGAATTGATACAAAACAGATCATGTTTGATGATGATAATACAAAATGTGTCATTTTAAAATATAAAAATTTTGGGCAAGGTATTCCTTTAAAAAACTTGTCTTTGAATCAACTAAGAATGAGCAAGGAATAAATGCTTTTACCTGGACTTAACTTCATGAAAATATTAATTGTCCCTAAAATTTTGTGGGTTTTTTTGTATATACTTAGCAACGCTTCAGTTCAGCTCTTGCAAAGCCACACACATGGACAAGCCACATCAAGTGTTTTGAATTCATTTATTTTTGGTTGATGAACAACACGTGTCAAAATAGCCGTTCACATGCTATGCATATTTTAACTTGGGGGGCTAAAACTTGAACTTATTAGAAACACACATTTCCAATCTGGTGCTCAGATTTCCAGTGTGTGCCTCATGTGTTTGGAACATTTTTAGCCGTGATTTTGCCCAAGCTGCCCAGCTGCATATTAAGGCAGCAATAAGGACAGCAAGCTTTAGGGAGTTAAAGTGGTTAGTCTGATCAGCAGAGGAGAGATGCAGCACGACAGGGAAAGCAGATGTTTGTGGTCTGGCTGCATCTGCTCCACTCACCCCAGCCAGATAGGATAGTTGTGGATGAGAGAGGGATGAAGGGATGGAGGGACAGAGGGAATGATGGCAGGAAAGAGCAGTGGTGAGGGAGGGAGAGAGAGGAGGGCAGAGTGAGCTAAATGGTAGAGAGATGTGACGATGAAAGAAGAGCAGGGTCAAGGGAATGATAAATGAAAGATTTGCAATAGGGGAAAAACGCGAAATGGAAGAAGAGAGAGATGGAGGAAAAGCGTGCTGTCAGGTGAAAGGGAGAGAGAGAAATGGGTGATTCAGGAGGGGAAGGTGTCAGAAGATGGATGGATGACCAGACAGATAGCTGTGTTGTCAGGAAGGGTAGATGTGGGAAGTGGAGGGTAAAGAACGAAGGAACACTGAAGGGAAAAAAATGGTACAAACAGATAGCAAAATGCATGTAAAAAGAATGATGTGATGTCTTGAAACAAGTGAGAGTGTGCATCGGGTAGCAGATCGTCGGAGGCGTCTTCGTGCACAAAAAGGGAGCGAGACAGCTGAAAAGCCGATGAAAGCAAGGATTGATAGATGTGTAGACAGTTTTGGATTGTCAGATTTAAGCCATTCTCATTCAGATAGGCTCCTCAAAAAGAATAAAAGAAGACTGATGAAATTCACCTGCAGCGGAGAAAATAGGATGCCTACTGTAACAGGATGCCAGGAGAGAGAGAGAGAGAGGAGATTGATGTATGAGTGAGCAGATAAGTCCAAGGGATGCTGCAAGTTCTCCAGCTGATATGTCACACTGGCTTAAGATTGCCAGCTTCACGTGTCCCCTTAGAATAGCCAAAAGCAGATTTGAAAAGCTGGCTTCCATCAAAATTTAAATTCACTTACTGCTGTAAATAATAAATAATGATATAATATATCTTGGTGGAGAGGGGTGATAGGAGAGCGATAGGATGGTAGGGATGTAGGATTCTAAATGCATGGATAAGAAATTGCATATACTTCCTGTTGTGAGTGAAAATGGCCAACCTTGTTATCGTCACACAGAAGAGAGTGATCTGAAGAGAGCCATAGTGTATGCTCTGTGCTCCCAAGCGGGCTAATGCTAAGCCAAGTGTGTTAAACATGTTAAAATCAGTCCCACTGAAGGACTATAGGCTTGTGCCGACATACGATGTCAGTAGACACGATGGGCTGTGTCAGCGCCAGTGTTCAGGCTGTTGAGATTTTCCTTTTTCTTTCATCAGTGTGATATTTTAAAAATTACATTTCACTTTTGCAGTGTAACCATTAACCAGAACAAAGAAATCACTGAATACGAGGTGCAGCAAATCAGCGGAGGAAGAGAGATGAGTGACAGACTTACTCTG
>OMLB01012584.1:32423-44649 GCA_900302555.1 Myripristis jacobus | reverse complement strand
AAATAATGTCCGAAGTTAGTGGAAATATTGAATCATTGACGATCGGTGGTGTGGAGGACATGGCAGTGATCGAGTTTCCCCTCAATCAAACAGACATTTCATAAATGATTAAATATTAATGGGGCAGCCGCCGTGATGTTGCGCTCAAATGAGGTTATGCCAGCCATTTTGTCCTGCCATCCAGTGCTGGGGCTCATTGCCTATTAATGAAGCAATAGGACACTGCCAAAATGGTTCCGAGTGCGACAATTAGGCCGTATCACTTCTCCCCCCAATTTAAGTATCAGCAGTATCACATCCCCTCTTGAACTTAACAATCATAATACATCCTGGTGAGGGTTACAGATTGAGAGAATAGATTGGAGAGAACGAGAAGGGCAGAAGTGGAACTAACGTCAGTAGCAGATAGAAGTAAAGAATAGCCTCGACTGCAATAGTTTCTAATCTTTTGCCATAGCGTCTGTAATATATTACATCAGACTTTTGTTTATCAGTGTCTGGTTTTGTCTGCTGTCGTAGCTGATATAACTCGAGTTGGATCGCTGCTCCTGGAGTTGTCAGCTCTGCCTGAGCTCTTATATAAAAGAGTTCATTGACTCCCATGTTTTGTCTTGTGTACCGAATGAGCAACTAGATGGAAACGATAAAACTCTGTTTGTTAGGCTCAACGGTTCATCGAGTTTTATACTTGCAAGGTTTTATTGCCTCTGATTTAGTAGCACACTAACTCACATTATGATTAGTAGCTGGAACATTGTCCAGTAAGCTGCTGTTATGGTCTTGTTGTTCACTGGTATTCTGGGAGTGAATCATTGCCTTTCTGCCCTCTTGCAGAAACAGGTGAGGGGCTAGATCTTTTGTGAAGGGTTTACAGTGCCTATTAAGAATCATAGTCTGATGATCAACAGCATTTTGGACAGGCTCCCAGTGAGCTGACTCATTTTTGCCCAGTCAGCGAAGCCTGGTCCTTGTCAGAAAGAAAGAAAAAAAAACCCCAACAGCTGTGCATGCCAGCAGGCGTACAGCAATGTCAGGCCCGAGGAACTAGTGTCTTTGTACCAGAGCTGATATATGGCCAGCTTTGATACTTCCAAGTTAGTGGATAGTATCAGGATTTAGGAGAAACAAACTGGCCGTAGATCACACTAAGCATTCCTACGGTATTTGAAACTCTGTAAGACCCTGAAGTTTGGCTTTTGAACTTTTGGCATCACGCAACGGGGCATCTTCGATGTTTGCCATAGTTAAACCTTGTGAAGCAGGAAAGGTATGAAGGAGAGATTGGAGAGGAATTACAGGAGGCCTGGGGTTATGTTGGCAGAAACCGAATATTGTAATATGGAGACAAAGGAGGACGGACAGGACAAAATGGAGACTTTTTCATTGATCTGTGGGCATTGTGTTGTATCAGGCTAAAGATAGCAGGGGAGGGATTGGTGTTTTCTGTTATTCTGTGGGATCTTTTCTGCTGGAGCCTGCTGTATTGTGACAGCTGCCCTCTCCCTGTTAGAATAACATCCCCGGGAACTTGCTCTTCCTCACGTGCTCACAGGGATTGCAGGACGACGCCTTTTCCCCTGGATCGTAGCCCACAGTTCATACAGAGTGGTCAAGGAATTGTGTAAGCGCATTTTTATATGTGAGCGCAGTGTGTGTAAAGCCACCCAAAAAAAAGTTGTTGTTTTCTTTTGTCCTAAATACCTCATTCCCCTCGATCCTTAAGTTTTTTTTATTGTTGTTGTTTTTCCGCATGCTCTCTGAGGTCTCACCAGTTCCGCTGCATTTCATGGAATCCAGGGAACGCTGTTTCCTCCCTGTGTTGGTGTGCGCTGGTCCAGGACCCGCTGGTCCGGGGGGGCGCGCCTCTCCTCTCAGGAAAACCGGCGCTTGGCGAGACCGCTCCACTCTGATACCCTGCCAGAATACACATAGATCAGAGAGGGGGCGACTGGGAAAAAGCAGAAGAAAAGAGACCAAGAGTCGCACAAAGAGAGCCAACAGGCAGTCCTGGTCTCATGGTTCATTCCCACATTGGTCCAACTTTTTGTCCATAAGTTTTTATACCAAATGGAAATTACAGTCAGGGGTGGGAAGAGAACTAAACCATCCTACTCAAGTAGAAATGCTGTTACCAGTGTAAAAATCCACTTAAATAAAAAGTAGGGAAAAGTTGCTCATTTAAAATGTCCTCAGAGTAAAAGATGCTGTATGGACTGAGGTCTCAATGCAAGCAGGTCTGCAACTGGCCAGGCGACAGTGGTCCTGCTTCTGATGATGATGCTGGAGAGCCAACAAAATCTGTGCTCTGTACTGGATGGGTTTTTTTTTTTTTATGTAGTTGAGTACAATACTTCTTGAATGCAAAGCGTTCTTGATATAAAGTAAAATTACTGGATTTAAAAAAAAATACTCCAATAAGTGCACCAAAAAGCTCCTCGGTAACTAGAATAAATGTAATCAGTTACTCACTGATTACAGTTAAACCTACATTACACCATTGTTTGTTTGACTAATACCAATTAGGGTATATGATGAAAAAGTAGTAGTAGCACCAGTATTGGTAGCTATGTGTGATAGGTTATAGTTTTGTACTGTGAGGGAAATACTTCAGTAAATGGTCTGCTGGACAGGTAAGGGTTAAGTCGTGTGCGCTCTGTTAAATGCCTAGTGATTGATGAACAGACTCCAGAGCAGTGTTTGAAGAGTTTTTGGAGTTGGGGGGGGCAGTGTGCGGTTTTCACTGTTTGGCTGTTACAGACCATCCTATAGATGTGTAGTATTTAAATCTATTGATTTAGCCCTGTAGTTTTTAAATACAGTTTCCTCAAAGCTGGAAACCAAAGTGCAAAACTGATCTGTTGACAAGGGGAAAAAGCTTTTAGGTGTGTGTGTGTGTGTGTGTGTGTGTGTTTCTTTTTTCTTTTTTTCAGATTTGAGAGCTGCTGTTGAGAGCCTCTGGGTTAAGCTGAAGCATGTGGTTTTGTGTTTGCTGTAAAGTTAGAAGATTTTTGTTGTACCGCTCTGAAATACATACACAAACACTAACAACTAGCTGCTAAAAACTACAAGCAGGCAAATTTGTCAGCAAAACTCAATTAGTGTTTGTGAAATACACCAGATAGGGTTTGTTCACTCAACTTCATGCTCTGGTAGAACTTTTTTTCTGTTTTCTTTTTCTTTTTTTTTGTTAGAGAAACAAGAGAGGCAGAGAGAGAGGGCAAAGAAGATTGGTTGCTGTAACTGTTGTTCTGCCCTGTGATTGGTGGAAGCCTGTTGCTAGGCTTATGTCATTGTGTGAGAGTTTTCTGCTTCCTCTCTTCTGTGCAGCGATAGGTCAGGTTTGAACTGGTCGTGTGGACTTCTGCCACTTGTTGAACATCCCCACAGTTTCTTGTGGTTCCACTTTCCTCTTCGCGTCTTACTTACTGCATGAGAAAAACACAGCAGCCGCACTGCTGGGATGCACATGTGCACAGTTTAAGCCTGGCTTCCTCTCTGTTTTTGTTTTTTTTTAATCTCATTAACTTTTATCATCCTCTTTATTAGTTAAAGGCTGTTGACAATTCAGCTGCATGCTCGTAAAGGAAAAAAAACAACTGGGTTTGTGAGCTTTTGAGAAAGACGCTGCCATGATGTCTTGTAAAAAGTTTAGAGAATGTAATCCTCAATTGTACAGCTACATTGCTGGAAAGCTGCAGTGGCTGTAATAACTTGTTTCAGATGTAAAATCCACTCTCATGCCACCGTTCAGTAAAACTTATCTTGCCTTTATATCTCAGTATTAAGATATTAAGACAGTAAGCCTTCTGTGGCTCTGACAGCATGTTATTGTAACAGGAAAAGCACATCTAAAGGGCTAGAGAGCAAATGCATACAGTTATTTTTAATCTCCATGCAGGTTTTTTTTGCACTATGTATACATCATATACCCAATTTGTAATAAATAATTTGCCTGGGTTCTGTTATTGTTTTACATCCCTCAAACCTTAAATTCCTTCCCCTGGCAGCCAAGGTCACTGAGTTTGTTGAACTTGCCACACTTTACATGGCTTTCGCTCTTATCTGTGGCAAGTAGTCCACACTTATTTTTAACAATAGGATATTATCTGCTATGTTGCAGAGTTATAATCTTTTGCCAGACTGTAAAACACGTGTGCTTGCGTGCGTCTTGTATGTAGATAGTGGTCTGACAGGGCTTCTTCATAGATATTGAGCCAGCTTGAATCAGTTGAATCAGCCGTTAATATAGTTAGTTTGGTTCATGTGTTTTAATTTTCCGTGAATTACAATGTGCCCAATCAGAAAGTTTGAATGGAAAGGACAATAAAATGTCCTCATTTTTGCAAAAATGTTTAATGTTCGCTCTAGGCTGTAAAAGCTTTTTCTTATTGATGAAATTATCTGATAAACAGCAGAACAATATGTGTTTGTCAGGTAAATAATAGTGCAGTCTGCGTAAAATGTCTTTGCATTATTACTACATAATAATAATGATAAGCTGAAACCAAAGAGCTATAACAATTTATTACTCCTCACTTCCTCACATTTTCTTGTTTCAGCCCAGCTTGCAAAAATACATCTGACGTTTTATTTTATTGCAACATTTCAGAAGTTTTCTTGAAGTTAAGCCGAAAGGAAGCTGTTTATGACAAACAATGGAGGTACAAAAAACTGCCTGCCTCTTTATGGCCATGAATTTTTTTAAAAATTTGGACAGTTTTCCTCGTTGTTTGGCTTGATAGGAGTACCTTTATTGCCATTACTGTGAGACCGGTGGAAATGTGTCCATTGTTCAGATCCTTCCTCCAGATCACTATCTAGTGATCCACATGCTGTTAAAACAAATCTTAGATGATTCTCGTTGTTTCCAAAAGCCTTTCCCTCCATCATAACTAATCCCCCAAATGTTGTCATAACCCCCATACTCCAGCCACACCACCACCCATCACTCACGTGCGCACACATACACACAGACACACACACACACACAGCACATACAGATACATCTATACATGCATGACGGCCTGGTGGTTAGAGTGACAGTCTCATAACTTAGAGGGCAAAGGTGCATTCCCTGCAGTAGCTAGTGTGTCCATCAACAGTCGAGTGTCTTGTTGAAGTTTCCTTCAGCGAGTAACACTGAGCGCATTTCAAGCAATTTATTCAAACTCCAAAGCTCTTATTATTTTATTTTGGTTGCCATTAGACTTGGTTTACACACCAAATAAAATGCACCCAAATGTCTGAATATGCAGGTCTCATCTTCTTCCAAGTGAGCTGCGGTGTGGTTCATTAGGAGTGGGAATTAAATTGTACCAGCAACAGGAAATGACCACAAAATGCAAGGTTTTATAAGTGGAAGGAGATGGATGTTGACATCTGATACATCTGATACACAAGTTACCTAAACACTGTCCAGTAAACAAGCTGCATGTGGCTCTGTGTCACTTTTGTTTTCAAACCCTGGTTTGCTTGTAATTGTGAACCTAACTGATGAACGTATAAAAAAGAAGCAAATCTAACTTTTCAGCAATAGTTTGGACAAAAAATGTAGGCGTGATCGCAATCATAAGTTACTCTGGACAAGAACATACTGTAGGCTAAATTCCTGAATCACTGAATACACCATACATACACAGACACACACACACACACACACACACAGGCCATGGTGTGGGTACAGTAAAGCCCCACAGAGCAGTCAGTGTGTGCTCTGTGACAATAGTGTTTGGTCCGTCCGCGAGGCTGGACCCCCAAGCCTAAGCGCTTTTATGTGAAAAGGTTTGGTGTGTCGTAAGCCCTAACGCTGACCAGCCTCTTCTGCAACTTTGCTGAGCCATGGGGCTCCCAGCAGCCCTGCTGCACCCAGCAGAGTGCTGACTCCAGCCCTGGGGGCATGTTTACTGCTGCCCCGCACCCCCAGCCTGTGGCATCAGGAGAGGGAGGGGGAGGAGGGGCCCACACAATGAACCTGCTGAATACTGTGCTATCCAGCCATCGGCAGAGAGGGACTTGCAGACGCTTGCCAAACTGACCGGGCAGGCTCTTGATCAGAGTGTGGGCGGTGGGTGGGAGGGCAGGCTTGCTTCGCTTCGCCTTGGCTGAGTGAATTTTTGGCTTCCCTTCTCACCATTACCACTCGTCATTACCACATTTAACTTGTTTGTCAGGTTTTTATTGGGTATCCCCTCACAGTTCACCCGAGCACTCACATACTCGCACATGGAGGGGTGAACCATTTCTGTTTACCATTTACGCCACTTAAGACGCCCAAAACTATTTTGCAGTTTTTCTCCTTGTAAAATCAGTCTTAATGAAAGAAGAAGAGATTACTTCAAGAGTATGTTTTGAATGGGGAAAACCTCATTTGGAAATCTCGCTGTGAAATACGACACACAGATGTGCGCTTGCATATTCAAAACACACATACACACACATTAATCAGGCTTTTGTAATGTTTGCTGTGCAGTTGTGGGCAATCCAGAGATGAAACACTCTTGACTCTCGCTGCCACAGATCTGTTAACCTGTTGTTTACCAGGAACTTGTGAGGGAATGAAACGTGACAGCCAACCTGTGCAGTGTGTGGCGTTGTTTTCAGCACAAATCATATGATTTAATTCCAAGAAATTATTGACTCACTAACCACAAATAGTGCAATATGATAAACCAGTAATACACGGTGCCTGTGAATGGGTTATTGTCAGGCTGGGATAAACAAAGCCATAAGAGCTGCCTTCCTTATCTCTACTTCCTCCTGGCTTTGAAGGAGCCCTTTCGCCTGCTCTGATTGGTTGAGGAATGGCATTATCTGTGGTCTGATAGGCTGCGGTGTAAAACCACTAACTGAAGGGCTGTTGTTGTGTTGAGCTCCAGGTCCTGCAGGTATCCATCCTGCTGCTGGTCAACGCACAGCAGACCTGCCTTGTTTACTGCTGCTCACCAACCAAAGCTGAGGCTCAGTTTTCATGCAAGCACGCACACACACACACACACGCACACACACAAACACACCCCTCCTCACCCCTGCAGAGCAGTCAATAGGGGGACTTGCTGCTGCACGCTGGCTAACTGGCTTTAGATTGTTGTTTTCACTGAACGCACATTATACAGATGGGAACATAGATTACAAACACATGCATTACCGGCTGCCAATGCAAAAAAAAAAAAAAAATACATCTAAGGAAGCTGTAAGGGTGGCCACTCCATCTCAGTGTAATTTAATTAATAGAAGTATTTATTGATTGTTGACTGAGTTGATTGCACAGTAAAAAAAAAATAAAATTAACCGTTATGGCCTGAGGGGGATTGTTGTAAATATTTTGCATACAGAGCGGAGTGCATAATGGTAAATTAGATCATGATCAATGGCAGCAGGGAACAAAAGGAGAGAGAAGTGATGATGTTTTCTTAGAGGAGAAGGGGGTGGGGGGGGGTGTTCACCCAGCTCACGTTTAGACCCCACTCTCTCCTCACGATTCGCTCCGCCCACTTCGCATGCTTCCACTCCTATTGGCTGCGGGGAGGCTGTTTTCTCCACGCGATTGGCTGCCGGGCCCGTCAGTCAGGCGGACCTCGGCTTATTTACCGAATGTATGTGCAGAGAGAGGACGGTATTCTGCTGTAGGGCTGCAACAGCTGACTACTGAGCACTTTACCCAGTGCCTCAAGGAACAAAGAGAGAAGGAGACAGCCATCCAGCATATAGTTCTATTTTTTATATCTTTTAAAATATAAAAGTGCAGGGAGTACACGATATGAGGCACGCAGTGGCACCGACGGAAAACGTGGAAAATAATTCTTTTACAGTGACAGACCTGCTAAAGATATGCACTCATTGTGAACGGCTAAGCAAAAAGGTAAGTTGAAAAGAAAAAGGCTCAGAGGGCAATTACCAGTGCATGGACGTTTTTTTTGACACTTCAGGGCAGCTGCTGGAATTTAAAAAATATGTCACAGTGTTGGTGGTTCCGGGCGACCTTTTTTCTTGCCTTTCTTGCCTGTCTTTCTTTCTTTCCTTGAGCAAAGCAGCTGCAGTGCAGTCTTTTGTCCAGCCTTGTTTACGCGTTTGAGGAGTTAGTGCTGTTTGTCATCGGACAAGAGGATAGCCCTGCTGGATTTTGGTCACTGTGCATGAAAAGAATCGAAGATGTCGATATGTTAACGGCGCCGTTAATTGCGTGTTTTTGAGCCGAGTGTCATTTCCGAAGGCTAATAATTTCATTGTCATTCATTCATCCACTTCATTTGCTTCATTGTGCGCAGCGGGGCGGCAGAAAAACCCGTTGAGTCCCAGTCAGCGGACATGTCTCGACAAGCAGCATCAACCGGATTTAAAGGACATAATAGAAAAATACACAACAGTTGTTTTTTTTGTCATATCTTATCTTATCTGTTTTGTATCGTACTGTCAGCCACTCGCTTTGCACCTTTTGGTTACGCTGCTAATAGCCAACTTTGGGAGTAATAACTTTGTTCTGAATGATCGTTGTATGGCAGCGTAAATTGTCATATGTTATCTCCGCTGTAGAAAAAGCATCGCTCGCATTTTAACAGGATTTTTGTCCATAATCGTTGAAAACCAATAATGCTCCGTCAAGGTTTACTGCAGCCAGGAAACAAAGCCACTCAGGTTTTTCTCACTCTGGCGAAGCAATAAAGTGCCTGTGGAGCCACCAGGCTTAGAAGTGAGAAGTGATGCACCTTGATTGCAACCAAATGGTTTCAGTTTCCCTGTGATATTAAAAAGGCTGTTTTTCTTTTCTTTTCTTTTTTTGCTCTTTTTTGTCTTGCAGGACTTGGGGGTAAGGATCCCAAGACCATTAGGTAACGGACCAAGCAGATTCATCCCTGAAAAAGAGGTGCGAAGATAGTCTGTTATCTCACTGGATATGAGACTCTTATTCTGAAAACATAACATTGATGTACGAACCATTGAAATAATTTGTTGCCATCCGTCCCATTAGATCCTTCAAGTCAGTAAAGTGGACGCCAGGACACAGACGATATTTGAGGACGCGTTTGCAGCCCTCGGTCGCCTTGACAACATCTCCCTGGTGATGGGCTTCCACCCGCAGTACCTGGAGAGTTTCCTTCGGACGCAGCACTACCTGCTGCAGATGGATGGCCCCCTGTCTCTGCACTACCGACACTACATAGGCATCATGGTGAATTTCATCTCACCTCTATAAACTCTCAAACCTGCTCCCAGTCCAAATTTATGTAGATTTATGTAGATTAGTATGTAGATTTTCAGATGTTACACTCCTAACCTGGATCTCTTTATTTTTTTCTTGTGATATCACAGGCTGCAGCCAGACACCAGTGCTCCTATTTGGTCAATCTGCACGTGAATGACTTCCTCCAAGTCGGTGGCGATCACAAGTGGCTCAACGGCCTGGACGGAGCGCCACAGAAGCTGCAGCACCTGGGCGAGCTCAACAAGATCCTGGCCCACCGGCCTTGGCTTCTCACCAAGGAACACATCGAGGTGAGGGGCCGCAGTGGAACGATGCCACCAGGCACGGACTTGGAGGGTGGACACGGACATGAAAGGGTCTTACGTAACAGGCTGAGATCATGGGTGGAGGCTCGGAGTATTGCTGCAGCTGCATAACTTGGAAGGCGTTGATGGTTATGGCAGTAGATGGTATAGGGAACGAAAGATGACGGAGGAGAAGGACAAGGGGGAAAAAGGGGTTTGGAAGGGTAGAGACATGATTTCCTGCTTCTTGAAAGGCTGCAGACATTGAAGTCATCATCTGGCTCGTCACTTGCCTTACATCTGTTTTTCTTTGTTGTTTTTTCTTCCTTCCAGCACCTTCTCAAGGCAGAGGAGCACAGTTGGTCCTTAGCAGAGCTCATCCACGCGGTGGTGCTCCTCACACACTACCACTCCCTCGCCTCGTTCACCTTCGGCTGTGGCATCACGCCTGAGATCCACTGCGACGGCGGACACACTTTCAGACCCCCCTCTCTCAGCCAGTACTGCGTCTGTGACATCGCCAATGGCAATGGTCACGCTAATCACCATGACGATCTGTTTGGCAACCAGGTAAGCAGTGAAGGATAGTGTGTGAGGAAAGGAAGGGAAGAAGTAAGACCATGTACATGTTCTCTTCTTTTTTACAGCAGACATAACTCCTACACTTTGTTACTGCATATTTTTTAATAACCACTTGTCAGTCAGCTGGTCATAGGACCTGCTTAGGAACACAAATGTGAATCTTATTAATTATGTAGAACAGAAGAAGCTATAGCCATATTTTTGTCCCTGTGGCCACCTCTACGACCGTCTAACTCAGAATGTGTTCATGTGTTTGTGCAGGAGTTGTCTGGCGAGGTGGAGGTGCTGATGGAGCGAATGAAGCAGCTGCAGGAGTGTCGCGACGAGGAGGAGGCCAGCCAGGAGGAGATGGCCACGCGCTTCGAGAGGGAGAAGACGGAGAGCATGCTGGTGGTGACCGCCGAGGACGAAGAGTGCGTTCCCTCCAGAGACGTCTCCCGCCACTTTGAGGACCCCAGCTATGGCTACAAGGACTTCTCCAGGAGGGGAGAGCACGTGCCCACCTTCAGAGTGCAGGTACAGACACCATTCATGTGAGGAAGGGGGTGCAAAACGGGAGGGGGAAAGAAACCAGACAAAAATCAGATCTCTCCGGCTTTTCATTAACCTCCTATCTCCTCCTCTCTGCAGGACTACAGCTGGGAGGACCACGGCTTCTCTCTGGTCAACCGGCTGTACCCGGACGTTGGTCAGATGCTGGACGAGAAGTTCCAGATGGCCTACAACCTGACCTACAACACCATGGCAATGCATAAGGATGTGGACACCTCTATGCTGCGCAGGGCCATCTGGAACTACATCCACTGCATGTTTGGCATTAGGTCAGTCATGAAGCCCAGGCTGCTTTGATATAATTGTAGCTAGTCATGTGTAATATAGCCTAAAAGCCTGCTGTGTTTTGAGTGGTGCTTATTCACTCATTGTGCCTAATATACAGTATTTCATTTCCTTTCTGTTCCACAGATATGATGATTATGATTACGGGGAGATAAACCAGCTGTTGGACCGTAGCTTTAAGATCTATATTAAGACCATGGTGTGCAGCCCTGAGAAGACCACCAAACGAATGTATGAAAGTTTCTGGAGGCAGTTTCAGCACTCCGAGAAGGTGAGATAAAATCCCTGTCTCTCATACCAGCCGCGGCTGTGATGTCTTTGATGCAGCTGCCTTGACTCAGCTGATACACTCAGCTGATATATGTTGTGTAATAACTGTCTGTCTCTTTTCTCCTCCAGGTCCACGTTAATCTGCTTCTTATGGAAGCGCGCATGCAGGCAGAACTGCTCTACGCTCTGAGAGCGATCACCCGCTACATGACATGAAGTGCTTTTGGCGTTTATATTGTTGTCTTTTTACTGTCATTGTTGTTGCTCATTATGGGACACTTCAAGGAAAAAAAAAGAAAATCAAAGGGGGGGATATAGAAACAAAAAATGTGGAAGAGATGTGAAAAGCCCTAGTTTGTGATGGTGCTTGTCCTGGTGTTGGATGGATGTCGGAAAACGATCAGAACAAACGAAAGCAAGGAAGAATGAAAGAAAGAGCTGCAAAAGAAAAGTCATCTCAACCTGCAAGTGGATACACAAACTGGGTTCCTGTTGCCTGCAGTGCCAAAACCGACCAAGAGAGGGCAGCCTGGAGCAAATTCCCGTTATGCTGGGGAGTTTGTGCCGGGCAGCGGACTGACACAGGAGGCATCCCGGCTGACATTTCAGTATTCCACCATGCAACACAGCAGTTGCCAATCTCTACTGTCCTGGTAGAGCGAAGACCCATATAGCGATTCTCCAGAAAGTGGTGCAGTCGAAAACGGTCTGCACTTTTGATTCTGTAGTCACTGTTATGTTTGTTTAGTTTCTTTAATATCTTTTTATTTCATTTTGTATCAAGAGAAGTTGTTGTTGTTGTTGTTATTGATGTGGTTGCTGTTAGTGGTAACTGGAGATGGAAGCATTACTTGGCCGGTATTATTAAGCGTGCCTGAACTATTCAGCGCGGCGTGCAGACGTGCTGATGCTGCTGCTCTCATGTACCCATCGAGGTCACATTGGCCCCCTCCAAACCCAATCCCACCCCCTCATCCCCTATCCATTAGAAATCCACTGCATTACCCCCATCCCATCCCATCCCCCTCTTCTCATGCCCCCAATCCCCCAATCT
>OMLB01012584.1:1838-22862 GCA_900302555.1 Myripristis jacobus | reverse complement strand
TTTTTTTTTTTTTTTTTTTGCACAAATAGATATTGCCCGAGCCCACTGTGGAAATTTTAAAAGAATATAAAAAAAGAATTAAAGCAACACAGCAGCTGAAATACAACTGCCTAGAGAACTAACAACTTCTGTCCTTTCAAGTGGAGATATGCATTTAAGTCTTCTTAGCCTCCTATAGTTGATCATTATTTTAAAGTAGGAGGCTGGTGGAATTGAGTTGGTAATCAATGGCTACCACTGCTCCACTCTTGTCATAAACCCACACTACGACACTCTGTAAACACCTCTGGCTCTTAACAACAAGCAGCATTTAACTCATATTGAGAGCTAGGGGATTTCATTGATCAAGCAACTTACCATAGTAGTACAACAATCACTGAAAACAAGCAAAAAACAAATGTAAATACTCTCATATACACACACACAGGCACATACACAGACACGTTTGCATGTACACAGTGCACAGTACAGTGTACAAAAGGTAGCGATACATTTACTAAAGAAAATGTATTGCTAATTTGCTTATATTTTACTCGCTAGTACAGTAAAAATGTTTGGTGTCAAAAGCATGTCATTTAAAATGCACACACAGTAAAAGTTATTGCGCTGTATTTTAGAAAAGAGACCTGTAAAGCACACCGTTTGCATTCAAATATTCCACTAATCACTACAGATCACAACACAGATTAGAACTGGAAAATGTCTCCACTGAAAACGGCTGGATGAAGAAATGAACTGGGATTTGCTGTGCACTACAGACATCTGTTCTCTTTCTCTTTCTTTCTTTCTTTCTTTCTTTCTTTCTTTCTTTCTTTCTTTCTGTCTCTCTCGAACCCTCACTCTCTCCCTCTCTCTGTCTGTGTGTATGTATGTATGTGTCTCTCTCTCTCTTCCTCTCTTTTCTTTCTTAAACATATGTGCTTTCCACCAGATGCATTTCACCATAAGCTTGTCCAGATACATTCATACAGCTGTGTGAATGCACTCCACTGCTGGGCACAGCTTACAGCGGTCAGAAGAACAGCAAGAAAAGCACAAGAACTCTGAGCAAGAGATTCATTGTAATTGAAGCATCAGTGGTTCACTGTATGAGAAGCTTAGTCATACCAGAGAAAAACAATACCCAATCAATGAGTGATACACAGACAGAGTAATCCCACACCATAACAAACACTAATGCATGAGGTTAAAGATGAGACGTTTCAGAAATTCAGCACAAACCAGCTCTTACAATGTGTTCAGCAGATGCTCTCTCGCACAGACGCTCCAATGGCTGAGCAGGCGGCACTTCAATGTGTAATGAGGCACACTTTGACAAGAAACATTGTTGCTGATGGATGCACTTAAATGTTGTGGGGTGATCTTCCAGATTTTCTTGTTCGCAAATGTGGACAAGATTATTTTGTGACACTGTGTAACAAGGATGAAGGTGCTACACAGTCAGAGCAACAAATCTGTGCAAGGTTGTTCCCTCCAGTTTGCCTTTAGTAGTTTTGATGGTCCAGAAAAAGAAAAAAATGTATTATTTAATTGTGTTAGATCAATGGTAACACTGTTTGAAAAGGTCCACTATTACAGTAATAATCAACTTCACTTCAACCTTGAAATTTCATCTTTAATTATGTTTTTGGTTTCCGACGATTATGTAAGATAAAAAGATTATTATGCAGCATTCTGTTTCGCAAGGCTCCTGTTTTCTTTTGGTTCAATAAATGTATTTGTGTTAAATAATTGCTATCTCAGGTCCTGGCCATTATCGAGCAGCCATACCTTGAGGGTATCGATCTGCCAGAGGTGCATTATTGCAGGGAAAAAATACAAGCTGGTAGCAGAGTATTGCTGTGTGACCAAAGCCAAGCTAAAAAATAAAAAAAAATAAAAAACTAGCTCCTGTGATAACATGTTTCATGATGGAAACATACAGTGGAATGGAACCGAATGCATAAAGGTAGAAAGTGAGGGGAAGAAATTGAGAACGATGTATTCATTTTCAGCCATAACACATTTTTAACAAGCTTCGCCTGGTCAGGATACACACTCATCAACCGAGCAGACATATCAAGGTTTCCAAGAAAGGTAATCTCAGCACTGTACACACATCAACACCTGCACACAAACAAACATTAGCACAGGCACAATGACACACATACACACAAGCACAACCACATTAAAATCCAGGGCATCTACTATCGCAACGCACTTGCACACACGCGCCATCAATAAACATTAATAAGGAATGAGTGAGCACATATGTTAGCTTTTGATCAAGCCGATGTGGAACATGAGCTGTGATTTCTGATGCTGTCAGCAGTGATGAAAAAAAGGATAAAACTGCAATTTGCTAGTACAGCAAGCAGCCCACCATGCACACAGTATTCCAGCTACTGCCTCCGATATGGCACCTTTCAGTGAGTGTCTTACCCTTGGAAAACCCACACAAACACACGCGCACACACACACGCGCTCATAGAAGGACAGTCTGCCAGCGAGGCCTAATGAATTACTAGAAATGCAGCTTTCATGTACTCTGTCTAATTATAGGGCATATGGAGGTGGCTAATGGAGATGAAGAGAAAAAGAGGCCAGTTGTATGTTACAGTACATTTCAGCAGCCTGCACTCCTACTAAAGCAATTGTGCTAGACCCTCATGACACTTTGGAGATTTGTGCTAAACTGCAGGGACATGAAAATCCAGTTTGTATGATTTTAAGCACTGATCTGCCTCTAAGATACTAACACAAATCAAAGAGGAATAACACATAAAGCCCTTAAGTTAAATGTTGATTTAACTAGCTTACCCACACAAGAGTGTTGTGTTTTCATTATATGGTTGGATAACCAAGAAAAGAAAAACAACTTGAAGCTTGTCAATAAATCAAAATATGTAACTTACTGGTGATAGCATACTTAGAAACTGTGTCCTGAAGAACCCGAAATCAATGATGAGCTAGAAAAAGTAAACATCACTCATTATCAGTGTGTAAAACCAGTCACGATTTACTTTTTGACATCTACCCAGCTGCAGGCAAGAACATCGCATTAGTCATCTACCGGATGATTTCATGTAAACATGCCAGACTCTAACTTCAACAAATGAAGCAAACGCAAAACAAATAAGTCGTGCACCTGAAACCCACTCATTGCTGAGTGAGTCAGATTTCCATGCAGGTGTTTCTCTTTGTCAGTAACTCATTAAAGTTGTCTCCGTGACAAGTGAATCACTGCCACTGCCTTCTATCCCCATTATCTTGTTATCTCCTGCTTTCTTTCGCAATGCTTTCTCTCGCTCTCTGTCCCTCCAGCTGAAAATAAGCGAACAAGCAGATTTACCCAGAACAAACTGACACTTTTGGACGTTTCTTTGTGCTACCTGGCATGAAAGAAAAACATTTATGTCCACCTATGTCTCTGACCGAATGGTTTCAAAATTATCTTATATTTTTCCCATTAAAGGTCCCAAGCAAATAACCAGATCCATTAAATAGCACCATTTCCAGGTCATTATCGGCCCTCTCCTGAGTATGTGCAGCCAGGTAATATGACAGACCACGGGACCCACAGCGGGATCATGCAGCTAGACAGCAAGCAGCCGCTGGGACACATAATGACCTCTCTTTGGTCCATTTTCTCCTCAGTAATAGGTCAGAGCAGAGCACTGCACAAAAGCCAAGTGTCTTCACTTACTTCCACAGCTTCACACATCTAAGATGAATTTAGTCTCAGATAGGGGTAATGAGTCTCTCGATGCAAGAAACGATAACATCCTGCTGATGATGGCAGAAGCCCCAAATGATGTGTTTGAATTACAGCACAAATCGTGAGAGGAGCTAGTGCTGAGATATTGTAAGCAAAACATTTGTCAGCGAATCCATAAATGAACATGACCGCCAAATTCTCCGCACCTCATTGTGGGTTACTGAATCTGTAAATGGGACATGCTGAATTTGGCCCCACCGAGGAGTCATATGCAAGCAACAGACACCCATGCTGTTGACAACTTCATTCACATTTATTATGCATGCAGTGACTCATATAGGAGCGAATCAAAATATGACAGCTCCACCCAGGATCACTGATTTCCCATTGACAGAGGCTAATGTCACTTTGTTCCTCTGTTAGTGATTCGCCCTCTCCTATCCCCATTGTGCTGATGTTAAAAAGACAGTTTCACGGCACTGACGGTGATATTTCACAGTCTATCAATTGTTCATGCTCACGGAAGGGAAACTGAGTGAGGAATGAGAGGAGGCTGCCAGAGAGAAAACTGAGTAAGGCACTGAAGGAGACAGAGACATAGAGATGGAAAGCGGGGAGATGATGAAAAAGTATAATAATAATAAGGGGGTGGGAGAGGAGAGTGCATTTGTCTTTGCCAGTGTGAGCTAATGAAAGAAGTGCAAATAGACTATTAGTCTGAAGTCATAACTCCATATTGCATGGGCATGTGTGTGAGAGAGAGAGACAGGGGAGAGAGAGAAAAAGCAGAGTCACAGCCAAAATTAATTAGTAATTATCACGTCATGGGCTGAATTTTATTTGTCAATAAGCTGAATCTTTCCCAGGGTAAAGTGTTCAGCCTGTAGTGTTACATTCCAAGTTTCTAATGCTCATTCATGTGCATCTACTGGTAATGATCATATTTCTGATATGATCTGAAGGCAAGCAAAGAAGAGGAAATCTTTCCATAGATGTTACATCAACAGAAGACGACGGAAACTAAGGAATATAAAGCAAGTAACTGGAACCGTAATGCCTTGCTGTATACAGTTAAAGACAAAAATGTGATGTATTGCTTTGTAACATACAAACATGTTACTCCCTGCACCAGACAGAAAGGGAATAAAGTGAGAGAGAATATGACTGGAAAGAGATAAAAAAAAAAGAGTGGAAATCATACAAAGTGGAGAAAGGCAATAATGAGTGGGAGGGGGAGAAATAGAAACAAGTAGTTGTTTTATCAGCTGAAAAATATAAAGGCGTCACAAGGCTGTCTATTCACGCAGGAACACATACATGCCAACCAAAGCTTAAGCTGCAATCATAGGGCAAATCTTTATTTCAAGCTAGCCTTTGGAATGAACAGAAAATCCCTCTGAAGGGGTGGAGAAAGACAAGCACATGAGTTTATTACAGCAGCACACACACACACACACAGCATTGTTTGTCTAGGTTGTAGCATCTTACAGCAGGATTATAGGATTACAGCAAAAGATACTCAATAGCGCAACATTCCCTCAGAATACCGTCTAACTTTGCACACCAAGGCAATCTCCAAAAAAGGGCACTTTTCTACTTCTATTATGAAATGCTGAAACCAAGATAATGATTCCTCTCGAGCAGGCCGCGCGCAAGGTGAAGTTTTACCAACAGCTTTATGCAAATTGAAATTGGTAGAGATAAAACACCTGCTGGCATGGTTTGGAATATATTTCCTTAACATTATCCAGTGTGAGGTAGAATTTGCAAAAATAAACTTCCCCTGCTTTAGCGCTACGAGCTGCCACGTCATTCTGCTGTGCTTTCACGACCTTTCACAACCGCAACCTGGGAATATTACGAATTGCATGCTGGCCTGGGTTCATCTTTTGTAGGAGGCATTTCCCACATCGAGCCTGGACCTCACACACCTTATAACAACATCAAAAGCAGTCATGTTTATATGCTGCACTGATCATGTTGAACAATCTGATATTCGAGACATCAGGTATGTGATTGGCAAAAGACACAAAAAAAGGAAAATATTCTGAGTTGAGGCTGCACTCCGTTTATTAAATCATCCAAAAACACAGCCTGGGTTGGGTATCCACACTCCAGTTTTCACCCTCTCCTGCTGTGGCTTGCACAGAGAGAAGATCCAATCCTTTGGTGCTGCAGACACAGATATCAATGTAGTTTTACTTTAACTAACTGATATATCTTTGCAATTTAAACATTTAATAAGTTTTCTACCTTGTGAAAACTTATTATTTTTCTATCTTGTGAGAGGACAGTCACACAAATAATGACACAAACTGAATCTAAACATAAATATATCTTTGCCAGGCAGCAAAACTGGCATCTGTCTGCAGCTTGTACTGTGCTTCTTCTTCACTCAGCTACTTACTCGGAAAATTTACTTACATGGAAAATTGTGGTTATAGGGCTTCAACCTATAGATGTCATCAAATTATTATTTTTTTTACAGATCTGCATGATTCACATGTGTCACATTTTCGGAAAATCTGGAATTCTGGATTAATCTGGAAAAATCACATCCCTGAGACATGAAGCAACATAGATTTAGCGCTGAAATTTAACAGTAAGCCAAAAAGAGTTTGACCTGACGCAACACTGAGCAAAGTTGTTTCGTGGTCGACTCCTTTAACACATATTTCACATATAACAAGTCCAGAGTGAAAGGAGGATTATGCATTGTGTCATTTAAATGGATTTGTTGGCGGTTAATGTCAGAACTGGGCTAGAACAAGAGAGCTAGTTTGAAAACTCCAGAGGACACACCTCACTTAGGCGAACCACGCTAATGACCCTCAGGACGTGTGCTGACATAATTCAAACAAACCTCAGCCATCATCCTGCATGCATCCATGACCGCAATCGATGGCTATTTTAACATGAGTGGTATAAAGGAAATACTTCCAGGGAAATGAATGAGCCCCCAAAGGACTCTTGATTAAATAATGGCTCTGCTGAAATTGTCATTAAACTACTAAGCATTAATCCTTTATAATCCTACACATATCATTAGAACAGGGTGAGGACATTAATCAGGCCAGACGTGAGCTCCTTTGCGCAAGGCAGTGAAACGGCATGGGAGTGATGAGAATAGGAGAATAAATGGCTAACTTAGGATGGCCGCACAATAAGTTCCAATTTTTTTGCACTCCAAAAATCTCTCTACTCCAACAATAGCCTAAATTGATAGGTGAAGAACAAGGTCACTGAGAGACTTATTCCCATGTCTGTTCTTATTAAAGGCAAGCTGGAATGGCATATCTTCCTTCTGTATTCTGGTATGGAGAAAGCCTCTAGGGCCAAGTGTGCGCTGAATGTGTGCATAGGCGAGGGGCAGAGACAGGGAGATCGAATAAATGGGGATAGAGAACAAAGTCTCCGAGGTGACTCATGCTCCCTATCTGTCTCTCTTGACATCATGTACAGATCAGCTGGCGCACCGCGTACATGCCTGTCTTGGGAGGTTAGGATTTCCTCAGAACTAACCGAGAGGCAGTCATATTGTAGACCTTCCTGCTGATGGAGGAAAACAATGAAACTCCTGCCATATCTTTCTTTCTGCCTTAAGCCCTTGTGTTTACATGCACACCTGAACCTTTAATTTATCGCAATTATGATAACAGCGTCATTTAAACTTGAGTCATCTGCATATAAACACCTTAATTTAAAGGTGCACTATGCAAAAATGCCATGGGTCAATTCAAGTGAGGGCACCTCAGACTCAGCTGACAAACACATGGAATAAGAATTTAATCCATCTTTGTGTTGGTCTGGCAATGAGAACCATCCAGCCATCATATCATGTGCTTATTCCATGTTTGTCGATTGAATCTAAAATCTGCTCACCTCGTACTGAAACATCCCTGTGTTGTGGGAGTATTGTTTGGACAATATAATCTAGTAACATATCTTCAACTCATTGAGCTGGCAACACTTATGGCTGCTTTATAGCCAATCCTCTTGCTTTTAAGGGTAAAGACAGTCTAGAGTGCACCACATACCATAGGAGCAATGAAAATGCCACTGGAAAAGTATAACTGCAGTTACATTAAACAACAGTTGTTACACTTTAAATTACACTGTGGAATACATCTGCCCTTTGTGCTATTGTCTTTTGTCTTTGGCGGCCACAATTTTCACCCTACGGGGCTGAAATTTGTCCTGGTGGTCAAGTGTGTGTGTGAAGGGGTGTGTGTTTGTGTTCATGCCAACTGACTAACAAGGGTGGCCTATCCCAAAAAGGTGCATAACGTCCAAATCGATTTACAGATGTGCAGTTTTTGGGGAAAGGTTGTCATGAGCAAAAGGACAGCTGGATAACTCTTCATGCAAACTGGCCAAAAAGGGGTAAAGCAGCAGGAGTGACCTATAACAAAACGGCACATAACTTCTAAACAGACTCACCAACATGGCCAAACTTTGCAGAAACACACACGCACACATAATTTCTTCCCATGTCTACTTTCATAACTCATGGACTGTTGTCACAGACACTTATGGGAGGCATCGTTGGACTCAACAGAGTTCCCTTTTCATTGATGAAGGTTGGCCTATACTTTAGTCTCGCACCCTTTCATAACTCATGAACGTTTGTCATAGAGCCTTGTGAGATGAGTCACTGGACTGGCTTTGCCCACCCCACAGCAGAGGCTGAAATTTGTCATGAAGGTCAAGTAATTGTGAGGTTGTGTGTGTGTGTGTGTGCATGTGAGTGTGCGCACACGTGGATGCATGGGCGTAGGTGTTTGCAGCTATTGTGAATCCGCACTTGTTACTCTAATATGTTGCTTCTACAGCTTCTGTATTGTATAGTGACAACAGAGCCGAATCTTGAAACTTGAGCAACCATGGAAAAGGAACAGAACATTGTGAACGCTGTTTTTTTTCCATATCTAAACCACTTACTACAAACAACATATATAGCTATAGCTTAAGTATCACTATAGTTATCAGATGTCAGCATTCACCTCTTTCAGTTTGAAGAAGGGATTTCCCTGTGGGTATCATCCACTCTATAAGCACTCACCCATCAGCACCACTCAGTCAGAATCAATACAGACTGTTAAGCAGCAGGGTGAGTCATCTACTCCGTGTTACTCCTGTAACTTTTCACATTCATAATGAGCACTTACTGACACATATTAGAGGCTTTTAAATGGGTGGGTGGCACTGACACGGCAAACGAATATCATGTTAAGCTAATGGCAGGTTCATCAGTTAGATCAGAGTTGTAGACATAACATGCATTTAAGTATGTGATAGTGAGCTTTATTAATGTTTGTTATCTTATCTGTTAGATTTGTAAACTGTTGTCATACAGGAGCACTGGGTGTCTTGCACATAACCCCCCCTTAACAAGCACAAGTGATTTATACAGTTTTGAGCACATGTTAATCAGAGAGAAGTAATCACAGTAAGCTAAATTCACATTATGATAATACTTAGCAGCCAATATGATTCATTCTAGCCATTTTCAGGGTCGGTAAAATGCATGGTATTGGGCGTTATCAGCAGTACCATCCATCATGCTGAAGGCAGAAAGAGACAGAGAGAAAGCGAGGAAAGACGAATACTGAGAGAAAAAGATTCCATCTTAAAAATTAGTTGGCGATGGCTTGGTAGTTCATGCATCATTTTTGACAACTTGTCTGGACTTTGCTTGAAATGATCCCCTAACCAAGCTAGAGATCGAGAAGTTTGGTCTGAAAATGCAACAATGTAATGTATACATACAATTACGCAATAGGTCCTTCTGTCATCATAACCACGCTATGGGGAGTTGTGTATTATTAGAACATACCAGAGGTCACTGAACATTTTATAGCTTCCAAAGAATAAAAGCCTGGATGAGAAAGAGAGAGAGAGAAGGAGAGAGGACAGAGAGAGGGAGATCAAAAGATAGAAATGTAGAAAGAAGGAAACATCATCATCATTTTATACAGCCCACTTTGAATTTCAGTATTCCCGCTCTATTGCCATTTTTCTTTCTTCTCTCCTACTCAGTCCCTAGTGCTGAGGACAGAACAACACAGCAAGCCACCAGGATAGAATGAGCTCATGACCACTCATCATCATCATCATCATCATCACTCATAACGTCTCCCTAACTGCCCTCTGAGTGCACCTTCCATAGTCCCTTGATGGAGCACTGACCTCCATACCATCAGGGGGGAGGGGAGCTCACCAGCATGGTAACCCAGTTTCCCATCCTCGCTGCCAGCTGTGTCAAGGGAGAAGGAAGACCCTCCCCTCCAGTTGAAGCAGATGTCAGGGTTGTGCCTGCCAGGCTTGGCCCACTTTAGCGTATGATAAGAGGGGTGGTCTGCTGATAAACATTGGGTCACATCCCAGCTGGTGGGAAGAGGCCACAAGAGCGGAGCGCCTTTTTCATTTTAAATCCCATAATGAACGAGATGAAGTTGTGGTTTGTGTGTGTGCGTATGTGTGTGTTTGACCATTTTCTCATCACACAAGGAAAAGCTGTTGGTTTTCTCTCTTTTGAACAAATTCTAGACTGGCTGATTGTGGTACACTGTAACTGAGAGGCTGCTATCACGGAGGGCATCCATCTCTAGCTGTGATGGAAGTCAGTGAGTGCCCAAAGCAAAGGCTTGTCTTGGCTCATTCTTCTCTGATTATCCAACTTTCCATTATAATGTGATGGGTTCACTATTTTGCAGACCAGTCTCCTTACACTTTGTTGTAGCTGCATACATGTGTCCTAGCAGTGCGTCACAGCACCTGATGCTATACAGTGCAAATATAAAGTCTGCGCTTCAATGTAATGTAAACAAACTGCGGACTTGATTAATGTGACTCTGGCATCAGCAAATCGGATGAGTGGTGTGGGACACCTGGCATGGCTCGCCAAGAGACAGGCCGTCTGCCGACACTTTAGGGGAAGAAGGTGCATCGTGTCATTTGCCACACTCACAACCTGTAGTGGTGGTGTGGTTTTTTGGATTTCAGGATTGTGTTGTTTATTTTTTAATGCTGAATGTCCTCTATCCTACTTGGTTTGGTAACATGGCGGTAAAGGAGACTTACTGTTTGTAAGAAGAACTGTAATGTGGGTCAAAGTCACTGGTTAGAGGTAATGCTAATTTATCTCACTGCTTTTTTAATGTCTGCGTGCTATGACAGTATGACAGTTTGTGACAGCTGGGACGAGGATGTGATGTGAATTAGTCGCAGGTGAGGAAGGCCTAACAGAATCCTTTTGTCCTGACGCTACCCTGACACTACACACCCTACACAAAGGCTTACATCTAATGCACAATCACACACACACACACACATAATTTTGACCTCACCATCAGCCTAGCCAACAAAAGGTTAATCTAGCTGATCCCTCTGGCTTCAAACACTACACTCTGCTCTTTAACAGCTTATTGTCCATACAATGAGATGTTACCAAATTTAGTTATGAACAAGGGCCTCTGCTGGCTTGAATAAATGTACTTGTTAGCACTTCATAGCTGTTTATATTTAATTATAGATATTCCATTTAAGATGTTTACCACGAGCACTTGATGCAAGAAGATTTATGGCTACAAGGACCATTGAGTTGCACGCTCCTACACTCGCATATGCATGCATATACAATCATCCAACCACAGGCACAGCACAGGGTACACACCAACACTCACAATCACACACACACACACACACACACACACACACACACACACACACGTAAAGACAAACACTGTATGCACACAAGGTTCATCCTGCTAAACAGCTTGTTCGCAGTGTGCATTTAAGAGAATGTTGTAATGGATCATGGGGGATTTGCTATAATAATTTGATACAATTAAAAAAAATGTTGGAAGCAATTATCCATGACTTGCAAACTGCTGAGATCCTGAATGGCTTGAAAAAGTCAATAAATCAACTTAACGCACAAGCACAAGGCTTATTAGGCATTGTCAACACATTCACACACATATCACGCTACCTGTTAATAAAACATGTTAACCACTTTTTAATGCAACTTCATAACACTTCCCTGTGAAACAAACCCTGTTGAAATGTTGCACAATCTATACTCACAAATGTGTTGAAAATGACATTTCTTTACGACTGTATATGAGACGTGAGTTTGTCAAGCGGGAGCACAGTTAAAGTTAATGCCAGAGTGACAGTGCTCCTGTCTGCTGCAGCTGACAGAGCTACAAAACACGACCACTCCATAAATAATAGAGAGGAAAGAACTTCCAGAGAGCGAGGGATGGGATGGAGAGATTTATGAAATTGGAGCAGTGGAAACAGAGGGGGTCAGAGAGGGAAAGAGAGAAAGAGAAAGAATGCAACTTTGACAGAGAAATAAAGGTGTAGATTGATGAGTGGAAAGAGCTGTCTGCAGAGAACAAGAGAGAGGGGTTATAACGGCAACAGATCGATGGAAACGAGAAACGAGTAAAGAGTTAGGACAGTAGGAAAAGGAGAGCGGTGGATAGACAGAGACATTGACCATCAGACAGATATGCAGCCTTTGGGGCGGGCTGGCAGACGGACCGCAAGATCAACTGAACATAAAACATCTGACGCACATTACTCCCATGTGTTTGTCACCACTGAATTTGGGTTGGTGACAAACTAAAGGGTTGACTGGGAGCTTCAAGTGTTGCTGACACCACAGACACACAGGCGGGTCGAATCTGTCAGCCAACCGAGAGTCAGTCAGCCGACGCCAGTTGGAGTTCACACTCGCACGGCTCACACACGCAGCTCAGTGCAGAAACTGAGCAGAGCACAACACATCTATGAGGAACGCTACGATCCAGGCCCCACTTTGCTGACTCAGCAACTTCGTAGCCGAGCAGAACTTGTCCAAAAACACCACACGCGTTATTTTTATATCCTTCAATCACAGCTCAGAATATCTTCATGCTCAGTGTATGTATTTGGATTCCTAGACGTTAAAAGATACCGCAGACGCTGATGCATTACTTTCAATGAATGCCAACAGCCCCTCACGAAATGATTTGTTGTCTGTACAAGATTAATATCATATTCCTGCTGGTCCATGATTAATTACAGACATGATATGGGCCATAGTTGAATATTATCACCATTCATCAACAGGAAAACAATGCTCATTAGTAAGGCATTAACTGCTTATAATATACAGTATTAGTTTCAGCTGAATAGAGCAATTTGCATATTTAACACCATTGTGTTTATTACTATGTTGTAAAAGTCCCACTTTTCACTACATGTTTGCTGGACTACAGCTGTCTTGCTTTATGGTCTGCCATTAGAGACAATCCTGGTAACAATTGGTTGAAATAAAGATTTTTGTTTGGTTCTTTTTGGTCCCACTGTGTAATGTTTGAAGAAGCACTGTCCCTTTGATTTATGCACGATAGCATCCTGCAGGATAAATCCATGAGGTGAGATTTCTACCGTGGCCACCACTGCAGACATAGTCCTCTGTGATGGCAGCTGGGTGATGGTGCTGTGTCCTTTTATTCTGGCATGGTCTTGGTCCCCTTATTGAGGGCATGCTCAACGGCCACATTCATGCACATAAATAAGGCTCTTTTTATTATTGTAAATGCAGTAACATACATGCAGTGCCTTATTTTAGTGTAATGATGGAAAAAGAGTTGGTTTTGTTTAAGACCATACTTGCAATAACTGCTAGTTGCACATAAACCAGATTGTTGGGGGAGGTGTCACTTTATAGAATCATATCAATAGCTAAATACTTTATGTTTTTACTCTATTGGCATATACACATTATTGTGTGCATGCAAACGTATCCACTGTTACTTGCTACTAAAATATGACCAGCTGAGTTGCATTTCCCGTGTGAACCATTTAAAAATTAAAACTGTGAAAAAGCTTACTGATCTGTGTGTATTAATAATACAGTATGTGAACCTTCTGCACAGCATTTTTCTCAAAGTCTACTTCCGTCTTTTTTCTGTGATGCTGCATTTGCCTTTTCACCACATCAAATTTTGGGAGCTGCAGTATTTAGGCTGAACAGCATCGCTATGAGTTGCTGACAATGACCAGATGGGCAGGCATCACTCTGGCCATCTGTTTATCTATCCAGCCCATCCCAAAGAACTTTAACCGGCTGATGAAATCTACATATACATAAAAGGAATCTGAGCCATTCCTTCAATCCTTGAAATGCTTGGGAAAAAAAAAAATAAAAACATTTCTTCAATTTGTGTGCCAGCTCCTGCCCTCCCCATGCACTGTGAGGCTGCCGATCAGAGACTGTGTGCTGCCACCTCCACACTGGCAAAGAAACCAGTTGGCAAAGTGACAAGTAGTTTTGAGTGTGTTACACCATCATCTTTGTTAAGAAAATGGTAAGACTGAGAGGTGAGTGCGCTGTAGCGGTAAAGGCTATGACTGTGTGAGCTGGTGATGGATATGAAGTGATGTGCCAAGGGATGGAGGAAGACAAAGAGAGCGAGCGAGATGAAGTGAAAGTGAGAGAGAGTAATGAAATCTATCCATACAAACCTGAAAGACATTATATACCAGATGTTTGTGGGTTTAAATTCAAATTTTCCTCAGTCTTCACTCCCTACATGATACTGATTGTGACATTTCATTTAATGGGAAAAAAAGCAACTTTCAGAAAAGTGCTTGTACTGGAGGTTCAATTTAAACATCATTTGTTAACTTAAATGGTTGTAGTTGTAATAGTATGTGGCCATTGAGGGATGCTGTCTATTTTCAAGTTGAGCCACTCCTAAATCAGTAACCCACTACTGTAGCTCATCTATCATCTCTACACAAAGAGCCTCCACCTCTCTGGCTCTCCCCAGCCAGGACTTCACCACCAGCCAAATGTTGCAAAAGTTTTGGCTGCAGCTGATAATTGAACTCTGAGAGACACTTTGGCAGGTAATCTGTCACGATTTGAAAGTTATTTTTTAATTATGGCTGATAAATGTGGGGAGTCCAGCTTCCATTATAATCAGCCAAAAAACAGTTAGTTTCCTGGCCTGAGCTTCTCACTATTCTTGTATGAAAAAAACACCTCCACCTACTCATACATATGACTCAAATGCAAGCAGACCCCCATCACATGTAAGGGATATACACTCCATGGCCACTTTATTAGGTACACCTGCCCAATCTGATAGAGCCAAATACAACTGTTTTGCCATAAAGTTTACTTTTATGATGCCCACAATGCTCAGGTTTTGTTTTTGTCACAGTAATAGAGATGTTCATTCAGTTCTCTGTTTGGCATTGAGCTCATAGGTAGAGCTGCTGTAGTACTGGACTGCATTTTAATGAGAGGTGTTTCTACTATTCTGTCCCTCTCATGTATATAAATGGGGAGGACAAAAAAATAGAAACACCTCTCAATACAATGTAGTCCAGTACAAGACCTGTGCAAACTACAACCTCAATAATAAATATAGAATTCAATTTAAGATTCTTGACATTGTCAACAAAAACTGAACATTACAAACTTTCTTAAAAGGTCAAATTTATGGCAGAGCTGTTGCACTGAATTAGATTAGAATATATGATACGTACAATCCTGTTGAAAATGAATGATTCTGGCATGCCTCATGAATACATTCAAGATCAAATCCAGGTCCAAATGCTGAAACTCTGCTCTACAACACTATTCCCTCCCAGAGGAAGCTCACAGTGTGCAAAATGCACTTACTGTAGAGTGCAACAACACAACTCAGGCATTTAGACACCAGGCATTTCAGTTTTCTTTTGACACTGCTTACAATGAAAAAAATGGACTTCTTTCAAGCTGATGCTGAGTTTGGAGAAGTGATGTGGAAATGCCATATCATGGTTTTCTCAAATGATTTTCTATCTTTTTCTCTGAGTCTAGAAAACTGTATTAAGCTGTATTTAAACAATTCGAGAAAGCCTGAGGGAATCCTGTAGCGCTCATCCACTATTCGTGTTTGGCCATGGAGAGGAACACCCGGAGAGAAAAACGAATCACTCACTCGCGTCTTCTTCCCCCCTCTTCTCTCACCTGCCGTGCCTTTTCCTCTGTCTTCTTTCTCATCGTCTTTTTTCCTGCCTCTTTGCATCTCATCCCCCACTGTCCTCCCTTTTCCCTACCTTTTCTACTCTATCCTCCTGTCATTTCTCCCCCCTTGGCCTCTCCCTCTCCTGACCCCTCCTCCAGTGCTGTTTTTTCCCTCTCATTCCGAGCACGTTCGGCGCACAGCCCCTGAAGCAGGAATTAAGAGAACATGACTGCAGCTGGAGAGTCAGGCAGAGGGGCGTGGAGGAGGAGTGGATGGAGGGGTAGGCATCATCTTAAATGAGGGTGGTGAGGGTATCGTAGCCTCCCCTCACCACCCTCATCCCTGTATTCTCCTCTCTCTTTTCCCATCCTCTCTATCGTTTTCTTCTGTGTTACTTTCTGACAGAGATGGCGAAGCGCATGGGTGAAAAATCGCTGCTTTTTCTTCCACCACATCAATGCATCTCAGATATCTGAATCCCAATCTATCCTCTTTATTTTCTTTGGTTTTTACCTTTCTTAATCCTTATCTCCATCTCACCATCATTCCCTTTCTCTCCCTCTCTTTCTCTCCCCCTCTAGTCTGACAAAAAGTCCCATGTCATGTCATCCTACCTTCAGCGGCCAGCTCATGTTCCACGCTATTGGAAACTAGACACGACCGGACTACCCACACACGCAAACACACATACATACACACAGACAAACACCACACACAAACACATGCAGTGCCAGAGGACACCCAATGCGTTCACTACATTAAACAAAGCAGCAACTCTGGGTTTATGGAAATGCCATATGAAAATCTGTGCTGTATGAAAATGTGTGAATGTGCTGAAATGACAGAGACGCTTTGCTGATGAATGGCAGTTTTTAATCTCTTCACACACACACACACACCTCCCTCAGCTGTCTTAAATCCTCGGGAATTCAATCCTTTTGGAAGAAAAGAACGCTCATGTAAAATTACTCTTTGCCTTCACAGTAAATACACCAGCATGCCAACTTTAACACCACAGTACAACATAGAAAACAAATGCCAGTACCATGAGATGAGAGCATGGAGGCATATGGTAAAATACTGGCACTACAGTAGACAGTTAAAGCAAAAGAAGTGCATTTGTTTGAGTATATGCATGTGTGTGTGTGTGTGTGCATGTATACCTACAGTCAGGCTTCGTCCTACAGTTGAGAGAGGCAGCGCTAACATCCAGACACAGAGCACGCTTCACTGTACTACTGCTGCTGCTGCTGCTGCTGCTGCTGGCTCACTGTCCTATAACAGGCACACACACACACACACACACACACCGGCTCGCTCGCTACCTTGCGTAGACATGCACACACGTAGCATTGGGCAATCAGCTGTGAGCTTGTCAGGCACAGCACAGGCTCACACACCCCCTCCCACCTCTGCAGAGTATTCTCTCTCTCACTGTGTGCTTCTTGTCTCTCTCTCTCTATCTTACACACACACACACACACACACATACAGCTGTGCTGCACTGGAGAGGGCTAGGGAGAGATGCTCATTGTAGACAGCCTAATCTGTATAGAGCAATATCATAAAAGTTAGGAGGTGAGAAAGCTTGTGTTTCCAGAGGCCTGATGTTGGTTTCATCGTCTACATCCACCAATCCTCTTAACTTAACATTTTCTTTTTTTTTTCTTCTTTTTTTTTGTTTGCATAAATGGCATTTATGCTTTACTGAGCAGCATAACTAGTTCAAGGCAGGAACAGAAAATTTTCAAGGGGGGAGAGATGTTGATAGAGACAGACAGCAACACAGAGAACGAGATGTACATGGTACCACATCTGACTTAGCCCAGAGTTTTTCAGTCTATTCTGGACAAAAGAAATGTCACAATATTTGATATTTAGGTACCAAGTCAATATCAAAATTTTGAAAACAATGCCAGTACTAGTGTAATACTAATACTTGATAACTCACTCTGACACTCAGCTTACATTATATGTTTATCCCAGGACTGCAAATCAGAATCAAAGTACATAATCATACCATCGTCTTCAGTGTTGCAGCAGGGAAGTTCATCTAATTTGAAATCACTATTTTGTTGATGTGCTTTGTTTGCTATTTGGAAGCCACAGGCTGATGTTACATTTCTGAATTAATGGTCTTATTTGTACTGGCTGTAATACTCAAAACAAATGTTTTATTTACTTGTCAATGTTTATGCAAGGGTTTTAAATAAAGGAGCGTGAGCTGAATGGGATTTCTTTTTTTGTTGCCATAGTCTCAAATTAGGTACTGTCTCTACTAAAACTCTGTTATCATGACATTCCCACTTGATATATACTATATATACTATTTATAATATAATATAATTTAATATAATAGAATTCTTCTGTTTTTGCAGTATTATTCTCCAGTAAATTGGTCTATTATTCATTAGTTAGTTTGCTCCTGTGTGTATTTATGTGCACCACCCTCTGCTTTGTGCTTTGTTTAACAGCATTTTAATGATTGGTTAAAAAACTTTCAGCCCTTGCAAATGTTTAGAAAGTTTTGATACTGCAGGAAACCCTTCGTGACTTTGCCGTCTACATGTTTCCTTTCCCTTCTTGCTTCCTCTCACTGTTAAAAAGCCCAATATGCCTTCCCACTCCTGTAGCTGTCTGGCAAACGCTGTAAAAAGTTGAAAAGCCAATTTAGCTATGCCTCTGGTGCCTGCAACCCCTTTACGAAACACAGCAGGCGCACGTTTGAGTGCCAATCCAAACTTCAAGCAAAACAGAACAAATCGTGTGCAGCCGTGCACTCTACTGTATATGAGAACCAATACTGGGATTAAAACCCACCCTTTGCAACCAATTATCATCAGAGGTGTTAGCCAGAGTTTTCCTGCTGAGCCAGCGTCTCTGCTTCCGGGCATCAAGCGTGGGTAGCTCAGCTTGAAGTGGCCAGTCAATCTTTGAAACAATGAACTGCAAATTGTCCAGTGTGTGAAGAAAACAAAGAGGCCAAAACAAGCCTTAATGATGCAATTCCAAATGCACCAAATGACAGCATTTACTACTATCAACAGGCTGCACGAGTAAGCTGGGAAATACTGAGAATAGTAAGTAAAACAAGACATATTTATAATCTCCTTCGGGAGACATCATACATAATTAATGTATGTGATTTTAGCAAGTGAATTTCCATACTGAGTATACGTTGCCTTTCTGTGCATTTGTATGCTGTGAATAATGAAAAGGCGCCTCTCCGCCTTCCAGTTCAGCCCCATCCACCATGCCATTCTGCCTGCTAGCTATTCATATCACACACTGAGAGGATGCTCCTCGCCAGGAGCTATCAATCTAGTGAAAAACACAACACAAGACCCTGGGAGGAAATGCAGAAAGGTTCATCCTCCAAGTCAGATAAAGAGATGCGTTGGAGATGAGACGCTTGAAAGAACTGATTTGAAAAAGCAAGAAAATATACACTGAAAGGTGAGCGGGTAGGCAACAGAGAGAGGGAGAGAGAGAGAGATGTAATGGCAGATTTAGAAAATATCGGAAGGGAAAACATTTTAACTGCAGAATCTTGAGTCATGCTATAGGGGGAACTCAGGAGCAGATGCAGATAAAAAAAAACTGGAGGAGAGCGTGTATGTGTGTATCTTTCTATGAAAAAAACCTGATGCTACAAAGATGAGGAAAGAAACGCTGGCAGGCTCACAAGGGAGCAAGCCCACATTACCTCCTATTTTTCTCTTAAATTCTTCTGCTACCTTTGTGTTCTTTAAGTAAAAGGGAGCGAGTGCCAGGGCAGACAGGAGACACGACAGCAGGGAGGAGCCACTCTGCTTCCTGGCACTGACAGCTTTGCAGAGTCACGACAAAACTCTGCCGAGGCACGGTGAGAACAGGGAGCTCTGTGTGTGTGTGTGTGTGTATATGTTTTATTATTAAAGCCGGGTTTGACTCCAGCGCATGACAGCTGTCCTTTTCATGTGTGCTGACATATGAAGCTGGTTCAGCGTGTCTGCCTGTCAGCAGGTTTGATGACTTGAACTGCTGATTTAAAATCCAACACCACACACCTCGCCCTCACTCCCACACCACGATGGAGAGGGAAACAGCTCAAAGTTAAATCACCCAGCTCGCTCATGATATCTCTGAGAAAAAAAGTTGCTTAATTGTTTTCTGATGCCTCAGTGCACTCAATAATGAAGCGCATTTTCCTTCGGCGAAAGAAAGTCTGACAGATTTTAAAAAATGACAACCAAGACCTGTAGGGCTGAGGGAATCACGAGAATGTGAGTGTGAGTGTGTTCATGTGTGTGCCTGAGCTTGCACTTTAGCGCATTCATGTGCAATCAGTTAGCATGTAGCATGTTAGTGTGCAGTTTCTTAGATCCAAGTGACAGCCACCCTCATGCATGCATGAACATCGAGACCTCCCAGCACAGCGCAGAACACACAAATACATGTTTACACACACACACCCACACATACGATATCTGGACACCTATGAAATGTTGTGCCTTTTTATGCACATATACACACACTCACACAAGCGCGCACACACTAAATAAACAAACAAACCCATGCGATCCCTCCAGCCTCTCCTGCCTCTTCTGTGTTGGCATCTCTGCAGCACAGAAGCCTGGAGTGTGTGCCATCTGTCTGCTCATTAGTCACAGCACATCACAGAGCACACACACACATGTACATGCACAATATAGTACCACTGAAACACACACATACACAGTTAACCTTTCATGACATGTGTGACAATCGGACCAAGTTCCTCAAAGCGTCTTCAAGCCTCTGCTCTCCCATGATGCCACACTGCAGCATTAACACTGGAACCAGTGGGCAGAGCATTGGAAATAGCACGACTTGTTGGTCAAGCAGGCAGACAGCTAGACAGGGAGAGAGCTCAGAGAGACAGACAGATAGGTAGGCAGACACAAAGACTTTATACGGCTCTTTATTTTTATATCAGCCTGAGTGTTCAGATCAATATTTATGTACTGCTCTGAGCTTGTTGACATTTGTTGTGGATACAAATCAATAATCAATTAAAGTAATGTAAAGCGACCGCTGGGAATACACTGTGAGTACAATTATAGGGCTGATCAGCTGATCTCTGCCCCAGCAGGAAAAAGAGGGTCTCCCCGCAGGCAGCATGGCACAGGTGGTGCAGCCGTGCTGCTTCTGCAATCCACTCACACTCTCTCTCTCTTTCTCTTCTTGTTCCTCCCTGTTGTTCTTTTCCCTCTATCTCCCCTTCTGCTTATCCTTAACCTATAGACACCACATTTACTTCCCCTCCTACTTCTCATCTCTGTTTCT